>VALG01006880.1:3192-14788 GCA_009835305.1 Ipomoea purpurea
CCCTTCAATGAAGAACAAACATATAAATTTTTCTATGAAATTAAGTCACTTTGAATTTCAAATCTGTTTCCAATAGAGTTTCAGGCACAATTGAAGAATTCATAAGGTCAAAAAACATTTGTACCCGCACGACATGTTGATCTCGTAAAAATTGGCACGCCCAGCGGTACAAGATCTCACTGATGGCTCATATGATCCTTGACATTGAGGGCCGCTTGAACACTCTATTGGAGGCAGGCTTATATATTGTCAGTCTTCATTGAAGAGTCTCCAAGTTCAAGTTGACTTGATTAAACCTCAACATTTCCATAATGAGGGGGTTCAAATTTCAGAAGTCATTGATGATTTTATTATTGTGATCTTCTGAATAATACTTTTTCGGATGTGCTCTACGATGATTGTCTAGGATGCTTTACATAAGAAATGTGAGTCTAGTTATAAGTAGGGATAGAAGAGTTTTGGGTAATGATAGAAAGGGGTTTTGATAGTTCAAAACTTTTGATATGGTATCTAATTAAACAAATTAAAAATAATGATCAATATTATCCAAAGATATATTCAATATTATTTTAATATTGCTTTATCAAATTTTCAATCTCAACAAAATTGCCCTCAAACTTGTTTGACGGCCACTTGAGCATATTACCACTCAAAAGTTAGTTAGTGCACTGCAAGAAAGTTCATCGACATACAATTAAAAGATTATGGAAGCTGTTTCAACTCGATTACAAAGGAGTATCTGAAAGGCATATTATTCGTTTCAACTCGTGCCAGGAGGTTTGAGGATATGAGACGTTTCTACTCGTGCCAAGGAAGCCTTGAAGGTATGAGTGTTGGTAACTTGTGCCACAGGAGTATCGTTTAGCTTCCCCATTTCAAGATCAATACAGGTTTGCCCCAATATCGTTGAAACCCGTTAGTGTCTGATGACGAAGATGAGAGACAAGACTTCCCAGCTGGGCTGCCACAATTGGAAGCAAAAGAAAGTTGAATGATTACTAGTATATAGTATATAGTATAGTATACGTACTATATATATATACTATATATATATATGATATTATATATAGTAGTATATAATTCTAGTTTACAAGAGCATACATGTGTGTCGGTACCAGATCTCTAGGTGTTTCTCTAATGTCTTCAAGCTCGGTGTAGTCCTTTTTTTATTTTTACTAATTTCTTATTTGTTATATTATTCTCTCTGATTAATCAATGTTTTTCTCATAATGTATTTAGCTTATGTTTTTGTTCTTTTTTCTATTTCGTATAGTACTTCTGGGTCAATGGCTTTTAATTCTTCCAATTCATACATTTTTGGCATCGTCTCATATTATGATTATGCTTCATTTTTAGTTTTCATTATCAAGATAGGAAATAATTTATATATGTCTAATTATCTCTTGTATATTACTTTATATTAATTACAATTAGATAATATCAATTATATTTTAAATATATATTATTTATTGAGATTATTTTATTATTTTATCTTTACTATTATCTTATATTGTCGATATCGTTTTAAATAATATTTTTATTAATTTATGAATTGTTTTTTATTATTATATTTGTGATTTTAATTATATATTTATATGTAACTATGAATATTATCGTAATATGTAATTATATTATATTTATATTGTTATATGTATATTATTTATTCTTTCTATTAGGTTAATTATAAATTACGGTTTATTAAGTGTTTTTCATCATGATCATCGTTTGTTTTTGTTCTATGCATATATATCATTAGTTTTGATATTTTATTTTGTCCTAATTTTTGATTTTCATATGTTTAATGTTTTCTTTAAATTTTTTTCTACCATTACATATCTTGTTATCTCTGATATTTCTTGTTCTATTTGCGGTATTTGTGTCTCTGTCCGAATCTTTTTTTTTTTAAGTCTAGTGGAATTTATTATTATTCTGTTATTATATTTTTATCTATATATGTTTGTTGGTAGCGTGTTTGATGATATCTTTCTGATCTCTGATTAATTCTTATATACGTTATTTAGTCGTCTTGTCATTGGGTTTTATAGTTTTTGGTCTGTATGTTTAGTATTTTGTATTTGTACGTTTGATTGTTAATTTGTATTGTAATTTATTTCTTTATATTTTATGATTTACTTCCGACTGATTTGTTTTGGTGATTTATTGTTTTATCGCTTACATGTAGATGATTTTCTCAGTCGTACTCTTTTTGTTTTATTTATTTTATATGTATATTTGATGATTATAATATATTCGTGTTGTTTTATTTTTATTTGTGATATATGTATTGTTATTATTTTTTTTTTATCTTTTTTATTATTGGTTAGTCTTCCATTTTTTTTTTTTTTTATATATTCTGTTGTATTTCTTGATTATGGCTTGTTTTTATACTTGGTGTATTTATGAGATATTTATATTCTGATGTCATATTGTTCAATTACCTTTTGAGAATGTCAAAACGGGTCAGCTGACTTATATAGGGTGTTGGCTATCTCGAGCCATCAAAAAACAGATCAGGTCGAAGTTATGAAGTTATGGATGTGTATATATATATATATATATGGTGGGTGGTTGGTAAATAGATGTTAGCTATTAACTAATTGAGTTAGTGAATTGATTAGTTAATTAATAGCATTAGTTTGTAGCATTTTTCTACAATCAACTAATCAAACTTATTAGGAATAAGCGTTCAAATTGGCCACTGAACGTAACCTGAAAATGCAATTAGGGCCACTGAACGAAAAAAAAAATGCAATTAGGCCACTGAACATTCTAAATGTGTGCAATTTCACCTGATTAGCAGGTTACCATCACTTTTAGCATATTACCTGCTTACGTGTGCAGCTGAGTTGACATTTTTAATAATTTTTAAATAATTTTTAATAAAGTTAATAATAATTTTTTTAATTATTTAAAAAAATTTTAAAAAAAAGTAAGTATTTAAACAAATTTAATTTTTTGAAATTTATTTATTTATTATTTTCCAATTTTTTTAAAAAAAATGCGTGTATTAATAAAATTATGTATAATGTATTTGAGAGAAATTATTAAAAATGCCAACTCGACGCCGCCACGTAAGCATCTAACCTGCTAAAATTGATGGTAACCTGCGATCCGGTGAAATTGCATACATTTAGAGTGTTCAGTGCCTAATTTGGCCGTTTTGTGTGTTCAGGATTCTAATTGCATCTTTGTCTATGTGTCCTAATTGCTTCTATCTTTATTGTATCGCTTCGTTAATTTGATACCTTTACTTTTTCTCTGGAATTCTTATTATCTCGTATATCAGCAATCTGCTAAAACCTATCGTTCTTTATTCTTTATATACTTTTTCTTTTGTTCGTCTTGCTTTTCATGACACATTCCCTCCCTCTCCCGTCATAGTAAAGCCCTAACCCCTACCATAATAAGGCTTCTTGGCTTCTCCATATCTTCTATCTCTGATTTTTTTTTTTCCTAGTTTATCTTCTATTGTCCTTCTAGGTTACTTCCGGCTTTCATATTTTGCCGGGTCAGATTCACTTCAGTGATTTTCTCAGCGACGATCGAATGTGCACTTTTTTTATTTTATCGATGAAAGAGTCTTAAATTCTATCTTAGGTGTTATTTATTCAAATCTATATATCATTTATTTGAACATTGTCGACAACGTGATTCGGTGTATATAATATTTAAAATGCCTAAAAAATTATATGTACAGTTCAGTACAAAAATAATGCTACATTAGTAGTATTAAGAAATGTACTTTTGGTGAATTTTAGTATGCACTCTTCGTACCTGTCAAGGTCTGCCGGTCCATCAAGTCATACATACATAACAGTGCTATGTTTTTTTTTTTTCTTTTTTTTTTTTTTTTTTTTTTTTTTTTACTCTTTCTATATTCTCTTTATATTTTTTCTTTTATCTTATTTCTTTATCTATTTCATGCCCATCCACCTTCATTCTATCACTTACATAGTTTCTATTTTTTTTTATTTCCTTATATCTCACTTTTGATTTTTTATAATCTATATCTTTTCTCTATATCTAATATATCAAGATAATTTTTTATATTTCATCTTTCATCATTTTTTTGTATTGCTCTTTACTCTTTCTTTTATTTTGTTTTTTTTTTTGTTTTTTTTTGTATAGTATTTCTTTCTTTAGTCGTTTTTATTTTACTTATATTTTTTATAATTTGTATTCTTTTTTAGTTTATTCTTTATATAGAATATTATTTTTATAATAAATTTGCGTTTTTATATTTGTAACTGCTAATCGATTTTTATATCCTTTCTAAAATATGTGTTATCATCTTTTTAACAAAACTATATGCATTATTCTCTTTATTGATAATATGTAGAAAGAAATTAATATATATATTCTATATAATATTATAGATGAGATTGCAATCGTCTCATATTTAATTTGATTCATTCCGGTTTTTTTATATATCTTTAATCTGTTTTATTCTATATCGTTATGGGGTGTGGACCTCCTAGCCTAAAAGATGATAATTTTATTGATAGAGATAGCCCTAAGTAATTGTGTTAGTAGTAATATATATATCCTCTAAGTGTTATGTGATTATATTTCTCCTTCTATAGAAATAGATCAGAGGCTCCATATTAATACACGGAAGAGTCTGAGAGAGGTCGTATGCGTTTAGTCGAGGAGTCGGTCCGATCCCGTAGGTCTGTATTATCTGTTTTATACGTTCGTGTCTATCGATGATTTTTATTATTAATGAGTCGTTGATATTATGTTTATTTAATTTTTGTGAGGCGTTGAATGTCCCCTCATAAGATCTGTTTTGGTTCTTCCATTTTATTTATATCATCTATGTTTTTTTTTTCTGTTTTTTTTGGTTCCTCATTTACGGTTCTTCTATATAGATAAACTTAAGTAGTCATCTGCCATTTTTTTTGTTAGCTTTTTTATATATGTTTATTTTATATCTCTTCTATATGTATTTTTTTTTCTTTTTTTTTTGTTTTTTTTTTTTTTTTTTTTTTTTTTTTTTACTTATTTAAAATTAAAGGTCCTCCTCCTTTGAGGTGTGTAAGGCAGGGCGGTGTTCCTTTTTTATCCTATATGATATTATTGTATTTCATCTATTATTTACTAAGTTTATTTTTCTACTTTCTTTTTTATTTTGATAATCGTTTATCACCTATTTTTACCTTTTAATATCGGTTTTGTCTATCCCCTGAGTCCTATAAATACTCTAAAAGTACTATCATTCTTGCCCTATAGTGTATCTATATCTTTTATTATATTTTTTATCTAGAATTTGTTTCTATGTAGAATAATATTATTTAATACTCGTTTAAGCTTTTATTTGGTTTTTATCTTTTACATAATTATTTTTTTATTTATATAATATCTCTTAATCGTTTTATTATTATTATTCAAATTGTTTTTTTAACACTATTACAATCCATTAAATAAAAAAATATATTTTACTTTTGTAATCTATATTAACTTCTAACTCTCCTGTATATTTTTATAAGAAACGCGTGTCTTTGTTATATCATGTTATTGCGCATCTATATGTCTATTGTGCTTGTGTTTCTTGTATTTCTACATATTCATTTTTTTATATTTTATTTTTTATCCTATTGCTGAATTCGATTCATTTTATTATTATATTTTGCTCTTATATTTTTATTTCTGTTCTATTTCTGTTCAATCTTTACGGCATAATTTTGTTTTAGTATATTTTGTTATTAATGTAAATTAATATTCATAATAATATTTATTATAGTCTTCTTGTTTAGTTTACTTTAACAGGGGCACAAAAATCTAAAAACCGGCCCTAAACTTTAGTTAATATATAAATCAATCCAATAAGAAGTCAAGTTGATATGACAAAAGACTATATCAAACAGTTGCGTGTGTAGCAACCATATAAGTTTGGTGTTGTGGTTTCTTTTTTGCTGAATTTAAGCCCATATAAGTTGTTGTTATTCCATTTGATTCCAAACATGCAGATTACAGGCTGAGTATGGACAACTATAATATTCTATATCTAGTGTGAATTACATATTAGAGTATACTACTATTATCCATATATACTATGATGTATATATATGCATGTCACATGGTAAACACTTAAAATACAAACGTGCGACAAAAATATCAAGTCTTTAGATTTGCTAAGATGACACGGATTAGAATGCCCATGTGCCCGTCAACTGGGTGCACACGGATTACTAAAGCTTCTAACTTAAAAAACTACCATAAACGTTAACCACGAATTAAAATTACCATAAAAATAAATCAACAAAATCTTATATAGCTTATAGGTAGTATATTATTTTTTTTTTTATATATACTATAGCTATACTATATATTATATATATAAGCTAGTATCATATAGTCTACTATAGTATATACTATTATACTTCATATACATTCCCACTTCAGTACATCTTCGCCCATAGATATGTGTCTTGGGTAGTATGAGTTCCATTTAAGTTCTTGCCCTTCCTTATGAAACACATTTTATTATTGATAAATGATACAAGAATATTATGCAATCCTGTTGTTTTTTGGGGAGTTTTCTTCTATTAATAAAATAAAATTCAGAATTCAATGTTTTTTCTTTGTTTGAAAAATCAGAATTACAATTTTTATCTCAAAATGGAAGCTAAAAAGATTTAAACTCAAACCAAGTCAGAGTGAGGTGAACCAACCATGAAGAAGCGTAAGCACAAAATTAATTATGAATTGAAAAAAACCTACTGAGATATACATTCAAACAAAATTGATCCAGCAATTTTAAATTTTGACAATAATATGTCCTACTGAATTTAAACTAAAGAAACTACGTAACAAAACTGCAATCGGAGTCGCACTGAGTGCTAACCGCATGGCTTCTATAAAGCGGTCATAGTTCTCACTGCTATCCTTTTCAATTGGCTGGACTCTTAGTCAAGGTCCAACTATATCATATATTGTGTTTATCATTGTTATAATGTCGATGCCGCTTGTTGATGCCTTTCTTTGTTGATGTATGTGTTGTTAGGAGATGAAAATGCCTTTTTGGAATTTTAGTTGAATATATTTTATTGGTGGAAAACTTGGAATTTGTTGCTATAACTTTGCTGATAATGTATGGTGGAATGAAAATAAAGGCAGGAGAGTTTGGCTTTGATAGTATATGAATTGCAGTGTAATAGCTACAAGGAGCATGCCTGTAGTAGATATTATATAGGTTATGGCGAATTGATGACAGTATACAAACAAAGAGACTGAAGGTCTGAAGCTATTAGCTGATGTAAACGTTAAACGCAAACCAGGTGAAAAAACGTTTAAGTTTTGTTATAAAATATTTGAAAATATAACCAATACTTAATTAGTGAATTCACAACAAATTTGAAATGAAGACATAAGCTTATAACAGATTGGGTAAAAAATTCTCTAACCTAACCTATCTAAAGAATAGAGATAAAAACTGCCCCAACCCCGATAGTTCTCACAAACGTTTAACATGGTATTATTGATTTGACTAATGAGTTTTCGCGGTCCAGGGCGGCTAATTAACAGAGAATATTAGGACATATTGTGCATTCAATGTAGTAAACCATTACTAGAACAACTTTGATTACAAAATTATGTGTTATAATTAATAATTATGTGACGTTAATAAATTATATGCCTATAAAGTAATTAAAAAAACACATGGAGATATATTAACCATATTAGTACATGCCTGCTTAAGTAGTATTAGTTGTATTTAATTGATTTGCGATGCAATAAATATTAAGTTATTGCACACAATATGTTAATTGTAGACATATAATTTGATATTCTATTCTAGATCAAAATCTAATGCCCAAGGTGGGATGCCTAATCCATGATATAATTTGCGCATGGCCATTAAGCCAAGCTGTAATCTTTATTATGTTACATTAACTTCAGAAAAATTGCAACTCTTTTTTGGCCTTATGCATTTAAGCCGAAGTTAATTCTATATTTATGTTTTATAAGGCTTCAAAAAATGCATACTCTGCTGGGCTAGCTTAATTTCCTCGCCAATAAGTCTCAATTCTTTTTTTACAAAGGATACAAAAGTATACATTTTTTAGAAGACAACTGACTAATACACCTTTTGTTACCTAGGAAGAGGATAGGATTAAAATGGAAATCTTTTTTTTTTTTTCTAAATTTGTGTTTTTCAAGCATTTTTGATAATATAATTTTCGCTCCTAATGATCCTACTCTTACAAGCTATATTTCCATATCTGTGGCTAATCTTTGCCTTTTGCTATCTCTTGAGAAGCAGAGAAGGAGCACACCAACACTAACAGAAAGACATGGGCCATGCATGCACCAGCCACCACGGCGCTCTCCACTTTGACAGAGACAAGAACAGCATGCCTTGCAGCATATAGGATGGCGACCACGATTGGTTACCATGGCGAAGTACGTAGTTCATCCTGATCGGGCTAGTCTTTCTCGAGAGATCAATGGCACCGGTAATCACATCCTCCAGCAGTTTCTGCCCTCATCAGTATGTTGTCGCAGCTACTCGATTGCGATGTCTGTTCCGGCCCCGATTGCCATCCCGATCGAGCAGCAGCTAATTGCAGGAGAGTCGTGCATGCCATCGCCCACCATTGTGCGACCCACAGCTTCCTCCCTTCTGGAATGACCGGACCTGAGGCGGTTTCTCGCTGGCATCCACTTCTGCTCAACACGGTTGAGAAATACCAACCTGCAGGGGAACATAACTATGTTCATGTTCTATAGGTTCAGTACGCTTTGAGTTTTTTACCTGTATGGCAATTCAATAACTCAGTTTAAAACGAGCTGTTTGTTATCCATGTTGAGCTGAAAATGTCATAAAAAGAAATGCAGCTGAAAATGTGCACAAAGCGTTGATTCTGTTATTTCTATGGTGAGAGGTATGAAGCTACAATTCTTAGTTTCTGTTAGCTATTGATTAGCTATAATTTGATTAAAAAGTGGTCAAATGTTCTTTATATACAAACCTCTTTGCAACCGCTCGAGCTGGGTCTCTCCAGTTATCGCCATGACCCATGACAGGATTACTTTGCCATTTTCAGAGGCCTTCCACCACAACAGCATCTTCTCTTTCTTTAGAGGTTCCTGATATCCCCAGATGACACCTATTTACAAACACTTGTCATAGCACCCAGAAGCCAGTCTTTGCAACTCTCTTCCAAGTTACAACACAAAATTTTCTAGTCTCTTGATACTTATCCATTTCGTCAGCAGCCTTCCGGTACCAACCTGTTTGATTCCAAGAAACATCAATAAGGAAACCTTTCACTTTCCACTCTTTGCACAAAAGCAACTGTGACATATACTCACCAAAACTTTTTTTCCGCCAATGAAGCACTGTACACCTCTTCCGGGCAATGCAGAGAAATCTGAGACATCATGCAGCCATCAGAGAACTTGGACTTCGCTCCATGACTTTGTGTATCCTTTGGTATTTGAAGGTTCATCAAAGAAATGGAAATGGCGGCATATTCCAATATTGCTTGACCCAATGGGTGTTCACTGCTAGCCTGCATCATGAAATAATGATCTAAGATGTAATATATTGCCAGAATATTCCTTTAGGACTTTAACTCTAGCCCCAAACTGCAAAACCTCAGAATGGGAAGTCTCCTCTCTCTTATATATAAATCATGTTATCAACTCAAAAGTGATCACTTCCCAGCATCAAAATCTTAATTCTTCTAGCTTTCTGTTAAGAGCTGTATATGATGGAATAAAAAGGAGTATACAGATGCAGCAAACTAAAAATGTTAGTTTGAGATGCTACCTCTGCAGAAGCTACCCAATGTAAGGAATTCTCCTTTATCCATTCCTGTGAAAACTTTTGCAGTTGCCACCGTTGCTTTACCCCTGGGTTAGGGTGCCTGTTTTATCAAATATTACATGTTCAATCTTCTGTGCCCTCTCTAATGCATCACCTCCTTTATCAACACGCCATTATTGGCACCAACTCCATTGCAACCATAAACAGCAGTTGGGGTTGCCAAACAAGTGCACATGGCAAGCAATTACCACAACTGATATTGCAAACATGAGTGCAAAAACAAAATAATTGCCATTTTCATGGAACCATTCTTTTGGATAGGCTCCAACAGCCCAGCAAGATACCTAGCATAATTTTACAAAAAGCCACAGATGATTTCAGATCATTAAAGAAAACCATTTTGCAGTAAAAACAGTAAAATTTGAAAATGATCTTTCTGGACTGATTAAATTGAATTTAGTTAAAGAGCATACCATTCCTAAGAATGTCAGCAATGAAAGAGTAACACTGCAGGAACAAAAATGCTTGCAAATCTGCAAGTCATAAAATACCCAAGATAAGACATCTGAACTAAGGCAAACAGTATAAGCAAAAACACACAATGTTAAAAAATCTGCACAGTTAATAAATTTGTCTGCAATACAGGAAAAGGTACCACATAATCGGCAAACTTCTGAATAGGTGCTTTTTGACATCTGTGCAGTCTCAACCAGAGATATAATCTGACTCAAAACTGTGCTAGACCCAACTTTGTGGTCTGTATTTGAAGCACACCATGCAAATTCATTGTACCTCCAATAACTGAAGAACTGATCTCTTTTGAAACAGGGACAGATTCACCAGTGACCATACTCTCATTGACATAGCTTGAGCCCCATACAACTGCCCATCAACAGGAACTTTTGTACCGGGAAGTACTTTTAATATATCACCAGGTTGAATCAACAATGCATCTATTTCTCTTTCCTTCTACAATTTTTCCACCTGAAACACATTGAAATACATGATCATCAAAATATTGACTCAAATTTAAGCTATAAAATGATTTCTTTTTGTTTGTACATTTGTCATTTAGTTGTTTATTCCAAGTTCCAACATTGCAAAAACCCAAATATGTACTAATATGAGCACAATAGAGAACTAGACTAGACAAATACATATTTTGTTATGAAGAATACCTTTTCTTTGCAAGCAATATAGCTGTTGCTGGTGTAAGCTCTACAAGCTTTTTTGATTGCACTGATGTTTTCTTAGCCAGAGCCCAATACTTCCCCAGAAGCACAAATGTGATTAACATAGCACTTGTTTCAAAGTAAGTTGGGGGGCCAATATCCTTCATGCACCAAAAGTAGTGCACATACAGAGTAAGACAGAATGACTGTAGTTCCCAACACATACAGACATCATTGTTTGTTGGCATTTCGAAGTGCTCTTCCAGCTGCACATAGAAACCTTTACCAATAACAAACATGAAAACAGCACCAAGGCCCACTTCAGCCAATCAGTCCATATTTTAAAGGACACAGCGTGAAGTAGTATCAGCATAGATTAGAAGGATATGGGGGCAACTACACGCATTAGAAGTACAGAACCTGATTACAACTTCTATAGTGTTAAATATTTTAAACAGGATGTGCATAAAGTCAGTGACTACCATGAAATACATTGATAAGAATATATTAAAGAAATGCCATATACCAATCAATTTTTCATTTCATTCAGAATTATGAATATTCTTTTTTGTTTGTTTTTTTTTGGTTTTTTTTTTTTTCTAAAAATATACAAAAAGGATCTGAATAGCATCCTTCAGCTCATTTTGCA
>VALG01006882.1:0-17814 GCA_009835305.1 Ipomoea purpurea
CCTACTCGGTGGCGATGCGCAAGATTTCCAATCAAAGCCAAAGAAAGTCATCTGATTGCAACCAAGAAAGATAATCCGATATCTCAAAGAAACAATCAATGTGGGATTATGGTATCCCAAAGAAGGAGATTTTACACTTACGGGTATTCATGCAGATTTTTGCAGGTTGTAAAATAGACCGAAAAGTACCTCAGGGACACAGGCCAGTTCTTAGGGGGAAGATTGGTCTCTTGGTTGCAGCAAAAGGCAAAAAACTCCATAGCTACAGCACTGCGGAAGCCGAATATATTGCAGCTGGGAGTTGTTGTGTGCAAATCTTGTGGATGAAGCAACAATTATTGGACTATGGGATTAAGTGCGAAAATGTTAGCATTTTATGCGATAATACAAGGTGCAATCGCCCATAATCAAATCCGTGCTTTTCATTCGCGAACCAAGCATATTGATGTTCGACACCATTTTTATCCGCGATCACGTCGAAAAGAAGATTGAAATCGATCATATTCCCATAGATAATCAAATTGCCGATATCTCCAAAGCCGTTGTGTTAAATCTCGTTTTGCTACTCTAAGGGCATGAAATGGGAATGATCGAAATGGATAAGCAATTTCTAATCCCTTGCTGTTAATTTTGATACGTACAGTAGAAATTGTATGAATTCTATGTGATTATGTGTTTTAATTAGTATATACGTATGATATGTGTTTAAATGTGTACATGTTTTCGTATAATTTATATGTGCCTAAATGTGTTATAATTTTATCTTACGAAATCTACGTACCTAAATTTTACGATTTATTTATATGTTACGTACGTTTATTTAATTTGTCATGTTTTTGAAATATTTAATTTGTGTAATTATTTGCCTAATTTTGCTTATTTGAGATTAGTATGCAATTTTAGGGGGAAATTTCCTTTTATTTGGGTTAATTATTTGGGAATTTAGTTGCCTAAATGGTTTTTGTTTTTAAAGAAAGTTTCTGATGAAGTTTTTAGCCACAAAGCTTTGATGTTAAAGTCAAATTTAATGGCCCAATTTGCAAAGTCAACTATTTTTTGGAACTTGAATTTTATTCTTTGCTGATATTAGGTATTTGTCAGATCAGTTAAATTTTTATCAGACAAACTTTCAGAAAATCAGCTTTAGTGAAATATGAAATTGAATCAATTTTATTTATCTTAAGCATATTATTTAGACTAACAGATTATTTTCGAGATATTTTTTATCTGATTTGCTCAGGTTGGCGGTTATTGAAGCACAATTTTTGGCGCCATGGTACTCACAATGAGATAAAAAATGAGCTGTGCAAAATAAATCATGTGGAAGGTCGAATTTAATCCCCCAATGGAGATCAAGACGCTCTCTCACCACTAGAGGGCAAAAGAGTATTTTCACACCCTTTCACCCTCATTCTAACGGGTAGAAGAGAAATCAAGAAGAAGCCAAAAATCTTCTCCTTCCTTCCTCTCGCCGGCCGGAAAACAAGCAAAAGAGGAGACCAAATTCCACCAATGCTTCAACACCAATCCTAAATTCTCTACACCAAAATCTTCTACACACAAAAACCCATTTACCCAAAACCCAAAAACCTACCTAAACAAATCTCTCTACAAAAAAACCCACTCCTCTTACATATTTTCGGACCTCACTGCCGAAATACCCAACCTTGAGTCAAAAATTTCCTAAAAATCTCTTCTACTCAAATGGATGTCAACAAGTGGAGATGGAGTCTTTTACAACCGGAGAGTCAAGAAAGTCAAGCCGTGTGCTAAGCGGGATGATCTTGATGTCAATGACTTCAACAAGCATGTGGAAGACAAGTCTATTGGGGTAAAAATTATCACTCTCTTGAATCTAGTGGGTTGTTAAATTTTTGCACTTTAGATATTGTTGGATTTAATAAGGATGAAGTGACCGAATTGTATATGAATGCTAGAATTGAGAATGATCTATTATTTCCATGATCAAAGGAGTTGATGTGGAAATTAATCTCGGTGATTTCGGAGGTTTCACATTGTTGAATCAAATTTGAAAGTTGAAAACCATTGTTTGACATTAATGCCGTAATGGGCCGAGGTACCGATGCAAAACGCACCGCTATCTCCTGAAGGTGAATGGAGTTAAAAGAGAACTTGAAGAAGGACTATGATGTTGTTGGAATATAATTCATAAGTGATGTTGAATCTCGTACCAATGCCGAGAAGGTATGCTAAGGAGAAATTGTTGATTATGGATGTCATCTTGAATAAATTTGTGCGATTGGGGTGCGTTTATGTTTGGAAGATGTGTGAATCTATAGAGGCCAAGCCTTTAGTTGATGGATGGTTCCAACAAGAAATTGGTTACGATTTTGCCATTGAGAAATTTTGAGAACCAAAATTATCACCCTCACAAAAGCAAACATATCACTAACCATAGCTACTTGTTTCGGCCCGAATTCAAGTGAACCAAAAATCCCTCTCAACCCTCAAACCTTCCTAACCCACTCGAAAAGAGAAAATTCCCAACCCTTCCCTAAACCTCAAAGCAAATTCATCCGTGAGCCGAGCAAATGAAGGCTCAAACTCACCCGCTAATTCGATCCAATGAGGAACATCAATAGCCACCCAAGCTCTACACACTTACCCACCCAAAACCCGAACACCCAAAACACCCGAAACATCTCATTCTTGAGAGTCAAGAATTTGAAGTTGAGGAGAATGTTTTGTGGATGATGAGATTGTAGTTGGGAGTGATGATGAAGTTTCTAACTCCTCGGGGTGGATTGTGTGCTCTTAGAGGAGTTAAAAGAGCACTAGATTGGAGATCATGGAGATTGGGATCCCATAGTATGTTGGGCCGAAACAATAGGGGCCAAATACTTGGAAAATGAAGAATTTGTGTTAAGTTGGTTGGCACAAGAGATCTTGCAAAGGCTACCCGACTTTCGGTATTAAGTCTTGTTTTTTCTACCAAGCCTTCAAGAGGAGAAGGACCGAAAAAGGTGTGATGATTGAGGCACTACCGAAGAACCATTAGGAGAATTTTGATCCAAAATCATATTCGCCGTGCCCCGCCATGTCTTTGTATGAACACGAAGAGGACGCCGGAGAAGGTTCCTTGGTAAGAAATGATGAAGAAAGGTTTTGGGCATTTGATCCATACCCTGCGAATTTTGGAGATGCCAACTTGAAGAGGATTTAAGCTTTGAGTCCTATTTTCCGCTTCCCGAAACGGAGGTTACGGGATCTATTTTAAAGGGCAGAGTAACAAGAGGAGCTTGTGAAATTCCTGTGAGAGCGTAGCTTTGTGCGTAGTTCTCGTGGTGTAGGAGTACAGCTTGGTGCGAAGTACTCGGGGAGGCGGAAGTAACAAGAGGAGCTTGCGAAAAACCTTGGAGGGAGTGTAGCTTTTGTGCGAAGCACTCGGAGAAGTGTCGTGGGCACTTGTTCACTATTGTATCTGGTGATCGAAGAATAGGTGAATCCTCCCTTGACGTGAAAGGAGAAGAGTGGACCTAGGGGGATTACACCAACCTCTGAACCACTATAAATCTCTCCTCTCTATTTACATACTGCTCATATAATTTTTGTGGCATGCTATTCTAACTGCAGGAACTAACCCGATTACGATTAATCGCGTATCTTTCTTTGTCCTGGGTTTGATATTCCCACGTTTGCATGTGAGCCAAACTTTGCGTACATTATCTAGAACCATATTAGTGTTTCTAACGTATTGCATGTTTTAGAATCTCTCTTTGAGCACCACACTATTAAGCATAACACTATACCGCTACCTATTCCGCTGCACACCTAAGTTGTTTATCTTGATGATGCTTGTTACTTAGAGGTTAAATTATTGAAGTGTTATTTGCTTTGGTGTGATTTGCGAAAGAATTGTAAAAGTTAGAGAAGTCTATTCACCCCCCCCCCTCTAGACTTCTCGCCACCCAGTTCGGGACCAACAAAAGTTAGATAAAATTAATGTTGCAATATACAATTAATTCAAAACACTTTGAATTCCATTTAAGTAAAAACAAATTTGGATGCCATAGCATTAATTTAGATTGCTTAGCACATTGTCTAAGTCTTCTTATGTTGCATAACAATTACAACATGTAAACCTACAGATATAAACAAATTCTAAAAAAGTGCAATTAATTAAGTATGAAACCAAACTCTTTACCTAAAGTAATTGAAAGTATATTTACAGTGATAGTCCTGTAAAAAGTTTTCAATTTTGTAAAATTGGGAACATTCAAATGAAAACATTAGGTACTAATCGTAGCTTAATCTTCAAAAAAATAAGATTAAGGTAAAAATTAATTTCTCTACCAAAGCAATTAATTGTTCTATACAATGAATTATATATACAGTACTACACTAACTAATGCAAATGGATTAAGTAAAAAAAATTGCATCCAAAAACAATTACTTTAGTAGCTTAGAAGAGTTTGAAAAATTTAATACGCTGTGAATTAATAACTATTCACAGTACTTAACACAATCTCAAACAAATAAAAAACCAAATATATTAGTGGCATTAGTGTGTTAATTGATAGTGGAAGGAACTCCAAATATGCAAATAACCCAAGAATCCAACATAAATTCATTTCATGTGCTATTCATCCAACAATCAATTACACTGCAAATCTAAGAAAAAAAAAAAGAAATAATAGTCTATACTTATGCACAATTACTAAAAAATATTATATTCAATTTAAATTGTCTAAAACCAGACATTGGCTGCATCATATAAAGCCAAGCCAAAGAAAAAAAAAACACATTTTTTCATATTAAATACAAGTGATGGGCAGTTATCATTACAACTAAAAAAAAAACCATTCCGTTCCACTCCGAATCTCAAAATCCATAAACAGTTAAATAATCTAGAATGAACCCATATAGTGATAGCTGCCCTATTCAATTCAATAATCCTAAAAACATTATTTCAATTTGAGAGCTCAACCAAAGAAAGAATTGACAGCTACTTTTTCAGCTACAAACATTAGACAGTACAATGAAGAAAATTACAAAGTCAACAATTATGGCATCAAAAGGAAACCAAATGAAGAAAATAAAGTAATTTCGATACTTAACTTTTTAAAACTTGAAATCAAGCTACAATGAATTCTACAGTCTTGCTTTGCGATTTTGTATCTGCTCTCCATCTCCTCAAATAACTCAATTATTGCCCTCTCAAATAACAAGAAAAAGTAATTAACAGGTTAGAAATTGTGGGAATAATAGTACATTTATGGCATTTAGAACATGGAATTTAGACATTTAACAGAAATTTCAATTTGGCGTTTTTAGATTAACACTAAAACCAAATGGATTTCGAACCCTAATTGGTCTTAATCATACAAATCTGGAATGAAATATGTATAAATATGTTAAGTATATTTGAAGAGATTAGATCTATGAAAATCAATGTGCATGCATAACTATTGTTAAGAAACTAACAACATTAAATTCAGAAAATTCGCACAATTTTAGAAAGGAGAACACTAGCTTCACTTCATCTAGATTTCCACCTCAAAATGATATTGAAAGCACCGATCTTAGCCAGAAAATGAAAATTGCGATGATGTATTGATAGACGGATCATAAGGATCTAGAACCGATTTGAAAAGCTCTACAATGGTTTAATACCAAGAGATGAAGGCAAGAGAACGATAGAAAAATGCTCTAGATCTAGGCTTTGAGAGAGAGATCGGTAGAGTATATGTTAGCATTTCAAGCGATGAGATCTGTTCAGACAGAGAAAGGAGAAAGGGTATACACCCTTTGTCCTCATCTCTTGCAATTCAGACCGAACAAAATAATCATTAATATATAATATATATATATATATATATATAGGAGAGAGAGAGAGAGAGAGAGAGTTAATACCCGAAATCGTCCTCGACTATAGTGGTTTTTCTCAATTTCGTCCTAAACGACTTTGGTGACCTAATATCGTCCCCAGATTTTGTGTTTCGCTCAATTTAGTCCTCCATTTTTATTTCGTCAAATTGGTGTTACATAAAGGGACAATTCAGTACTGTCAATATTGATCTCTCCTTTACTTTCAACTTGTGAAGTGCGAAGTTCCTCTTTCTTGTACGAATTACACCCAGAATTACTCCCGGACCTGCAAATCAAATTTTATTTTCGCAGTTTTAGGAGTAATTCTAGGAGTAATTTGTAAAAAAAAAAGGATTTTGCAGTTCACATGTCTATGAGTAAAGAGATGCCAATATTAAAATTATCGAATTGTCTATTTATTTAACACCAAATGGACAGAATAACAAATGAGGGACTAAATTGAGCAAAAACACAAAAGTCTGGGACTAAATTGAGCGAAAAACAAAAGTCTGAGATGACATTAGGTCACCAAAGTCGTTTTGGACGAAATTGAGAAAAACCACTATAGTCAAGGACGATTTTGGGTATTAACTCTCTCTCTCTCTCTCTCTCTATATCTACATAAATATTGAAATATAGTTCTAGATGTTTTATTTAATATATACAATTTTGCTTAAATGTTATTTTATTAATGTGTGGTCTATGGTCCACCAAATAATTTATTTTTATAATGATAGCCTTATTTATAGCAATTACAAATTTATGTTGTACAATAGTCAAATGAATTATGGTTGTGGCTTGATTATGGAGCTTGTGGCCTTTGTGTAAGGTTCACATTTTGGGGGATAACAGGTGTTATCCAGGCTGTGTGCTATGCGCGTGATAGTGCCGCGGGTACTATGAATTGGTGGTCGTTCGTTGGTGGTTTGTTGGAGGGGGAATGACGATTCCCGGGGAATAAGGTTGGACTGTATGTACAGGGGTCCTGGAGGTAAAGGTTGGAACTAGATATAAGGTTGGGGGTACCATAAGGTTGGAACAGGGCATAAGGAAGGCATATCAACTCGTGGCGGGTGATGTCGTGAGGGCTTGTGTAACCATTGTTGTATGTTCTCTCTTGTGACGTGTGTAGTCACAAAGGCATGTGTTGCCTGTGCATGTGTTGCCATTGTCGTGTCTTTATTCATGTGGTGTCGTAAACCGTTGTGGTCTTGGGATGTGTTCCCGTGGTGTTCATTGTTGAGTGTTGAGTCTTGAGTTGGTGTTTACTCTTGGTTTTTCACTTATATATATGTATTCCGTTTCGAAATTATTTTTGGTATATATTCTACCTATGTATGATACTTAACAGGTATTGGTGGGTTACCAGCATTATCGCTGACCGGAGGCGTCGTCCCAAATGTTTATCTTTGTATCTTTCATGCTGATGTCTAGACGAGCACGATGTTATAAGCCGTAGTCTAGCACCTTTACCTTTGTGTTGTGGCCTGTGTGCCGTTGTAGGGTGTTAGATTGCTACTTTTTGGGATAGATGTTTTACACTTGCAGATTTTTCGCCGTAGCGTTTACCGGTTTTGTAGACGATGGCATAACACCCTGGTTCGGATTTCTTTTATCCAGTTTTCATTTTATCTTCCGTGTGCTAGTTTTGTGCTTGATCTGCACGGTGTTAAGGCCTTTTATTTAGGTCGTGTTGTGGGGGGTGTTACAGTTGGTATCAGAGCCTAGGTTTTGAGCCTAGAAGAGTTAACTCTAGACTTTCTACTAAGTGGTTAAGTGTGTTTTGAGACCTCTAAGCGACCTTAAGAAGCTAAGTGCTAGGCTTAGGACTCTAGGTTGCGCGGTGAGCTGTGTGTGTTTTCTGTTCTTGTTTGTTGCTTTTATTTTCGTAATTGTGTTGTTGTAGCAGAAGCCTGCGATGCTTCCTCGTCAGCGTGCAGTGCCGCAAAGTTTGAGGATGTTGGGGAAGTGGTATGAAATTTCGGTTGGCCGGATCTAGTAAGACTCCTTGAGTGGTTGAGCAGTGGATCAGAAGTGGTACGTCTACCAGGATAAGGTCCTATGGCACCTTACCAACCATTTCGGGTGTAAGAGAGAATGGAATGATAAGGGTATATCATCCCAACGAAAGATTATCCCAAGAGAGAATGCTTATTGTTAAAAAAATAATGTGGCTCAAATCTTTCCACCTCCATGCAGCAACTCCCACGTAGACCAACTTCCGCGTCGCATGCAATAATTCTCATTTCCTACACGTTCTCCGTTTCTTTTGCTAGCTATCTTTGGCATGCCACTTTTATCTCTTCATCTTGAATGTATAAATAGTAACATTTTCTTTGTAATTCAATGCCATCAAGTATCAATCCATTATCGCATACTTAATTCTTTAACTTTCTAGTAGACAAATATGATATATATGACTACCTATAATACTACTATAGGCTATATAGTAATGTATCAGTGATACTTATATACTACTTATGAACTAGTATCATACGTAGTAAGACAGTCGTATATATATAGCTATGCTAGTCTTAGTTGTTTCAATGTCCTCGTCTTTTTTCGATATAATACCTACCTACTACCCTATGTGATTCACTACTTCCCAATTAGTATTTTATTCATTTCCTCATTTTATATTTTCCCTATTATTTAACTTCTGTACATTCTCAATTTCGATCTTCGCTTGCCGCATTAATCCGCTATATTCCTAACAAGTGGTATCAGAGCGGTTAATTGAGAGTTATTTTCAAAGATGTCGACTGTTACAAGTTCGATATCGAGAAGTTTGACGGGAAAATTAGCTTTCTATCTGGAAGGTTCAGATGGAAGCCGTTCTAACCCAGAACGATTTGAAGAAAGCGCTAGCTGGGAAGAAGAAGAACACCGGCTACAATGACAGGTGAAGATTGGGAAGATTTGGATGAACAGGCACGTTCAACATCCTTTTGTGCCTGTCTAAAAAGGTTATACGTGAGGTATGTAAGTGAGACAACTGCGTCAGAATTATGGTTCAAGCTGGATACGCTTTACAGGCCAAAACTCTGGCGAACATGCTACGCCCTGAGGGGCGCGTCTGTACACAAATCCGTATGACGGAAGGTACTTTCTATTAAATCTCACTTGGATGAATTCAATTCTATTTTATTGGACTTGGAAAATATTGAGTCATAATTGACGATGAGGATCGTGCTGTTTTATTGCTTGTCTCTCTCTCCTAAATCATACATGCATTCTCAAAGAAATTATGCGTATGGTAATAGTAGTAACACCTTACTTTCGACAATGTTAAGCCAAACCTTTGTCCAAAAAGGAAAAGTTTGGACTTGTGAAATTACAGTCTGACGGACAAAGGTGCAAGCTTGACTGTTAGGCGGTCAGTTCAAATTGAATCAGGGAGTAGTCAATAAAAATTCGTAGATCCAAGTCCAAGGGACGTATGTCCACAAATCCCTGTACGAGTACTAGCAAGAAGCAATGGTCATAATGTGACTGAGAGAGTGCTTCAAGTGAAAAACAAGCAAGAGAGAGAAAATCAAGTCCGCTGAAGCTAGTGGTTGTTGAAAAGTGATTCAGATGGTGATGTTGTTGTTATTGTAAGCTCCGGTGAGAATGGAGTGAAACGAGCTGATTGTTGGACTCTTTGTAACCATTCCACCATGTTCCTCACAAAGATCAGTTCGTCTCCTTAGAACCGGTTGATGGGGGGTTTGGGGGGGGGGAGTTGTCTTGCTAGCGTAACTGACTACCCCAATGCAAGCCGTAGCTGGAATTGGCAGAGCGTTCGGCGATTAAAACTCATGATAAGACGTCACTTAAGGAACTCCTCACCAATGTTCGGTATACCTTCCTGATTTGAAACGCAATCTGATATCCCTTGGGGCCCCTTGGGAATCTCTCTGGGGTGCAAGTACGATAGCTGACAGTGGGCAAGTTCCGAAAGTCAATAAGAGAGCTCTCTTGTTCCTCCTCGAAAACTCTCTCGACTCTTGGAAGCTTGCTACGTGTTGCATGCGCAGTAATCGTACACACGTTCAGTAGCGTATCCTCATCGATGTCCTGAGTGCGATCTCACCCAACTTATGGCATACTGCGTTCTGGGGCACTATGACTGAGAAACGGCATGCATCCTCCTGAGCCAAGAAAGGCCTCATTGTTGTTCAGCGTACAGGGTAACATGTCCAATTTTTTGTGAAGCATCTGTGCTTCATTTGGAAACAAAGGAGGGTTTGACGTTCTCTACTGTTAGCACACCGGTGACCAACAGACGCCCGCCGGCGCGCGCACTGCGCGAACGCCGAGGCAACAAAAAAAAAAAAAAGGATATAAAGAATCATCAAACTGCTGCGCCTACCGCGGATGAGAATGTATTATGAGGATTACGCCAAATCTCCAACATAAAATAGAAAATTAAAAAGCTTGTATTGGAAATACATACATTCTGATTTATGGGGACCAACTAAGATTCCTAGTCTAGGGAGGCCTGTAGATTTTTATGTCTATTATGATGATTTTCTCGTAAAGTCTGGGTCTATTTCCTGAAACAAAAAATCAAGGCATTTTCTATTTTCAAGAAGTGGAAAATACTTGTTGAGACTCAGACAGGTAAAAAGTCAAGAAGCTCAGGACAACAATGGCTTGGAGTTTCTGTGAGTCAGATTTAATGACTTCTGTGCGGCAAAATGGAATCGCCAGGCACAAGACCTTGCCTGGTAAACCCCAGCAAAATGGTGTTGCCGAACGTATGAACAGGACTCCTATTGGAAGAAGCTCGTTGTAATGCTCTTCTAATGCTGGTTATGGAAACGGCGTGATTTTTGGGCCGAGGCCGTTTCCTACTGTTGCTATTTGGTAAATAGATCTCCACATTCATCCCTTGATTTCAAAATTCCAGAGGAAGTTTGGTCAGGTAATCCTGTTGACTACTCTATCTTAAGAGTTTTTTGGATGTCCTGCTTATGCTCATCCTGCTGTCAAATGCATTTTCCTTGGTTATGCCTCTAGTCAAAAGGGTATCGTCTATGGTCTCTGATTCTCAGAAAATCATTCTGAGTCGAGATATCACTTTTGAACGAAAATGCACTACTTTCTTCTGGAAAAGTTCCCAACAGTAACAGTGAGACGAGAGTACTGGTGAGAAGGTGGAGTTTGAGTTAAGGCCTATTGATAGTGTTACTACCTAATGGTAATACTAAAGATGGTGCATCTACTAGCATCGCACCTCTCGTCGAGCCACAACGAGAAGTATTCCATTCTATGGATCGGCCTAGGAGGACAAATCAAGAAACCTGCCTAGGTACGCTAGTGACGATGAAACCAATATGGTTGCTTTATGTTCTTTCAGTCACACAGGAAGTTTGATGGTGACCATCCTACTATTCCCGAGGCTCTTCCTGTTGCTAAGTTGAAGTAGTGCTTGAGTTTAAGTTGGCTGCTCCAGTGATTAATTATATGGTGGATTTGATCCAAGTAGAGATTGTTAAAAAAATAATGTGCTCAAATCAAATTTCCACCTCCATGCAGCAGCTCCACGTAGACGAACGTCCGCGTCTGCATGCAAATATATTCCTCATTTCCTACACGTTCTCCGTTTCTTTTGCTAGCTATCTTTGGCATGCCACTTTTATCTCTTCTTCTTGAATGTTATAAATGTAACATTTGCTTTGTAATTCAATCATCGCAAATCATTCATTATCCATCCCTTAATTCTTTAGCTTTTCCTTACGTAGACCAAATATATATATAATATATACTATATAATATATATATTATATATATATAATATATTAGTATAATATATATTATATATATATATTATTATGATTTCAATTCTCTCTTTTGAGATTAATATATATATATTTCTATATTCTCCCAATTTAGTATTTTATTATTTCGTCATTTTATATTTTCCCTATTATTTAACTTCTGTAATTCTCAATTTTCGATTCTTCGCTTCCGCATTATTCCGCTATATTCCTAACACTTATCATTAATGAGGTTTGAACAAGTGACAGTGATGTGGTAGTTGGAACTTTCCTCGTGCAATCTGTCCCAGCAACAGTCTTGTTCGATTCAGGAGCATCTAGTTCGTTCGTGTCGCCCGGACTCGTAAAGAAGTTGGTTTATCCGGGGGCACTGGACTGAAGTTTAGCGTGAAGGTAGCATCGGGAGAGGTTAGGATGTGTGACCGTCTTTTCGAGGGCGTCAAGATCAACATCAAGGGAGCATATTTTCCCAGCGACCTAATCCAGTACGACTTGGACGGGATGGACGTGGTCTTAGGTATGGATTGGTTGGGACGGTTTAGAGCCCAAATTCTGTGCAAGGATCAAAAGGTAGTACTTCGAGGACCCAGTGGAAAAAGGATATCTTATCGGGGAAAGACAGAAGAACCCGAGATTAAGCTAGTGTCTATGGTAAAGATGAAGAGGTATATGGATAAAGGCAATGACTTATACTTGTTGCTCAGTTGAGAACTTGAAAGCAAAAGGGGAAGTAGCCTAGACTATACTCGTAGTTCGTGAGTTCCTTGACGTTTTTCCCGAAGAAATACCGGGTATGCCTCCTACTAGGGAAGTAGAGTTCTCAGTGGATCTTATGCCAGGCACTGCACCCATTTCTAAGGCCCCATACCGTTTGGCTACGCCAGAAATGCAAGAGCTGAAGACTCAATTACAAGAACTTCTGGACAAGGGTTATATCCGGCCAAGTACATCGCCATGGGGAGCTCCGGTTTTGTTTGTAAAGAAGAAGGACGGGCGTATGAGGTTGTGTATTGACTACCGGGAACTGAATCAAGTTACCATAAAAAACAAATACCCTCTTCCAAGAATCGATGACTTGTTTGATCAACACTGCGGCGCAGGAGTGTTTTCCAAAGTTGACTTGAGGTCGGGGTACCATCAGATAAAGGTAGCAGACAAGGACATTCCTAAGACTGCGTTTCGGACTAGGTACGGTCACTACGAATTTACGGTTTTGCCATTCGATTTTGACTAACGCTCCTGCAGTTTTCATGGACTTGATGAACAGAGTGTTCAAACCCAACCTCGATGAATTTGTGATCGTATTCATCGATGACATCTTGGTTTATTCGAAAGAAAAAGAAGAACATGTTGGACACCTTCGGACGGTACTTCAGATCTTGAGGGAAAAGCAGTTGTACACCAAGTTCTCTAAGTGCGAGTTTTGGAAAGACAGTGTGACGTTTCTAGGTCACGTGATTGATAGTAGGGGGATTTCTATGGACCCAGATAAGATACGGGCAGTGAAGGATTGGACTGTACCTACATCCGTGACGGAAGTAAGAAGTTTTCTTGGTTTGGCGGGTTATTATAGAAGGTTTGTGTTGGATTTCGCCAAGGTGGCTCAACCGTTGACTAAGTTATTAAGAAAGGAAGTTTCTTTCGTGTGGAATCAAGCTTGCGAATTAGCATTCTGAGAGTTGAAAGAGAGGCTCACGACTGCACCAGTTTTAATCTTGCCATCAGGGACGGAAGGGTTTGAGGTGTATAGTAACGCTTCTAAGAAAGGTTTACGTTGTGTTCTGATGCAAAATGGAATAGTAATTGCTTACGCCTCACGACAGATTAAGGTTCACGAAGAGAATTATCCCACTCATGATTTGGAACTGGCCGCCGTGGTATTTGCCTTAAAGATTTGGAGACATTACTTATATGGGGTACATTGCAAGGTTTACACGGATCACAAAGAGTCTCAAATACATCTTCACTCAAAAGGATCTCAACATGCGACAACGAAGGTGGTTGGAGCCTCATCAAGGACTACGAATTGGAAATTCAATATCACGAAGGAAAGGCTAATGTAGTGGCGGACGCCCTAAGTCGGAAGTCGAAGCATACCGCTAGTTCTATTTGGGTAGTGGCGGATGAACTTTGTAAAGAACTCCAACGGATGAACTTGGAAGTGGTGGAACAGGGGAGATGTTGAGACAGAAGTTCGTTGCTATAACTTGAGGTTTATACGTACATTTCTGGGAGAAATTAAGGAAGAGCAACAGAGGGATGCATACTTTGATGAAGGTAAGGGATGACCTAGCTAAAGGGAAAGGGCACCGTTTGAGTTGTCTACGGATGGGTATTGAGGTACAAAGGCCGTTTATGCATACCGCGTCATGTGATCAGTGGAAGCGACAAATTTTAGAAGAGGGTCATAACACACCTTACTTGGTCCACCCCGGAGGTGACAAGTTATACAAAGATGTAAAAGGCTTCTTTTGGTGGCCTAATATGAAGAAGAAGTTGCAGAATTTGTCGGGAAATGCCTCAATTGCCAAAAGGTTAAGGCGGAACGTTGTAAAGTTAAGGGGTTGGTGCAACCGTTAGAAGTGCCACAAGGAAAATGGACTCTAATATCATGGATTTTGTGGGAGGATTGCGACAACCCGTCCGGGTAAAGACAAAATATGGGTGATAATTGATCACCTTGACTAAGACGGCTCGCCTTATTGCGATGAAAGAAACTTGGACAATGACGCAGTTGGCTCAAGCTTATGTTACCCAAGTGGTGAAGTATCATGGAGTTCCGAGAGATATTTGTCTCCAATAGAGACCCAAGATTCTTGTCTCAATTTTGGAAATCTTTACAAGCAGCTCTTGGAACCAAACTAAGTCTCAGTACAGCTTTCCACCCGGCCACCGATGGGCAAACCGAAAGGACCATCGAAACGATTGAGGATATGTTGAGGGCTTGTATGTTAGATTTTCAAGGGTCGTGGAAGACCATTTGGATTTGATCGAATTCTCTTACAACAACAGTTTATCATTCTAGTATACGCCATGGCACCTTATGAAGCTCTTTATTGTCATAAGTGTCGCAGTCCCGCTTTGTTGGGAGGATCTCGTCAACCCGATAGTTTTTGGGACCACAATATTTGTTGGACACATCCCGAGAAGGTTAAACAGATTCCAGGAAAGGATGAAAGCGGCTAAAATTCGTCAAAAAGTCTTATGCTGGTTTGGGCTTAGAAGACAAGTGGAGTTCTCGGTTGGGGATAAGGTTTGGTTGAAGGTGTCTCCCACCCGGGAGTAATGCGGGTCTGGAAGGAAAGGGAAGTTGAGCCCTAGGTTATAGGCCCGTATGAAATCTTGGAGTCGATTGGAAGTTTGGCCTATCGATTGGCTTTGCCTATGGAGTTAGAAAGGTGCATAACGTGTTCCACGTGTCACAACTCAAGAGATATGTTCATGACGACCCATGTTACCACCGGAAGTAATACCGCCTAGATGAGGATTTTGTCTTATAAGGAGAGACCGCTCAGAATTTTGGACTTCAAGACTTGAGACACACGTAGGAAATCCGTTAAGATGGTGAAAGTTTGGTGGACACACTATGGGGTTGAGGAAGCTACTTGGGAGCTGGAGGTCAACTATGCGGGAGCAGTACCCAGAGTTGTTTTAGAAAGTACCTTTTTTTCTTCGTTGGATGTTTGCTTTGCGTGTTTGTCTTTCTGTGGTGCTTGTGGTTTAGTTAGTTGGTTTCTTAGGTAGATGTTTTGTGTTTGGGTGTCTTGTTCTTAGTGTTTGGGTAGAAGTAGATGTTGTGTTGAGAATAGAGTTTGTGATGCTCAATCTACTTTTTGATTTGTTCTTGACAATTCTTGAATTTTATGCCATTCTTTTTTGTTTGAAATCCTTGTGGAACCTTGAGCTTGACCAAAAGGATTCATTCTTGAACCTCTTGTCACAATGTTGGTTTCATATTACCGTTTGTTTCTAATTCGTCGTACCCAAGCTTCGGGGACGAAGCTTCTTTAAAGGGGGAGAGGATGTGACACCCCAAAAATCCACATTCAATCCATGGATTAATTGAGTAATTAATCATTATTTTTATTTGAGGAATTGATTCCTAAATCCTGATTTTAATACTCAAGGACTAGTATTTGACTAGTCAATCGTTAAATTGTGTTGTACCTTGAGCTTTGAGGGGATTCCCTTGTTCATTACACTTTCTAAAACTTAGTAAGGGTATTCTTGACTTTTCACCAAGAGTTAATATATTGTAATAACCTAGAAGACTACTTCATTTCATTATTCTTCCTAGAAAATTCTCTACTTCTCTCTGAAAAAGTGTAGCTTTCTCCACCAAGTTGAGACCCTTGTCAAGATTCAAGTTTGTTCCAAGATCAACCTTTACCTATTTGGGCATCTAGGAGGGTAAGATCTAAGTCTATCTTGTCTTTTTTGGTTCCATCTTAGTTGTCTTTTCTTAAAGGTAGGATCTTTATGATCTTTTGGTTTGATCTTAAAGTGGGTTTGAGAAGCAAGCTTTTGTAAGGAGCTTGTGGTGGTGTTAAGTGAAGTCTTTTAGCCTACAAGAGGTAACATACTCTACTAAAACCTATTTTGCTTACCTTATATGTGATTTCTTGGATTCTACTTGTGCTTTGCTTCGAAATGTGAGGGTTTATGCATTTTTCTTGAGATATTGCATATCTAGAGCTTGTGTTTAGGGTTCCTTTGTGCCATTGCTTGGCATTTTCCATGATTCAAGTCATTTTTCTTGTTTGGGTTAGATTTGACATGTTTTGGACTTGAATTTGTGTTTGGAGAAGAAAATCCCCGAAGGGATTTGTTGTGGAACCGAGTGTTCCCGCCGGCGGAACGGCGGGCGGGCACCACCCGCCGGCCTACCCGCGGGTACACGGCCTTGTGGGATGATGTTCCTGCGGCCGGGACCACGGGTGGGGCACTACCCGTGGGTCCACCCCGCGGGTACATGGTTGTTGTTGTGATGGGATTTGTCCCCGTGATTCGTTTGATTCGGTATTTGGTCTTTTGACTTCCCAATGTTCTTTTGTGGAACTATTTGAGTGTCTTTTTGATGTTTCGTATGTCTAGAAGTATATGGTAGGTATCCATGTAGGACTTTGGTGTCTTGAATCGTGCTAAGCGTTCAACATTTTGTTTCGTTGAACCGAGAGGTGTCTTGTGTTTTCCTCGGAACTATCTTGAGTTTCCCCGTTGATAAGCATGCTAGTTTGTTATCTAAATGCTAGCGTGTGTGTTGTTTGTACCTTCCGTTTGGTTGATGATAACTTGTGTTATTCATCGTTGTTGTTGTTGGGCTGTGACCCATTCCTTGATTGAGTATGTTCATACCTTCGTTTTGATCCATTGATTGACTCTTGTTGAGTTGTGGTGTTGTGTGTGGCTTTACCTGGATTGCACGATTAGTGGTATGGGACACTAGTCACCAAGGTATTGCGCGGTCCTCGTGGTGGCTGTGGCGTGATTATGCAGCTTGTGGCCTTTGTTAAGGTTCACGTTTTGGGGATAACAGGTGTTAGTCCAGGCTGTGTCATGCGCGTGATGTGCGCGGGTACTATGAATTGGTGGCCGTTCGTTGGTGGTTTGTTGGAGGGGGAATGACGATTCGGGTTATAAGGTTGGACTGTATGTATAGGGGGTCCTGGAGCGTAAAGGTTGGAACTAGATATAAAGGTTGGGGGTAGCCATAAGGTTGAACAGGGGCATAAGTAAGGCATATCAACTCGTGGCGGGTGATGTCGCGAGGGCTTGTGTAGCCATTTTTATGTTTCTCCTTGTGGACGTGTGTAGTCACAAAGGCATGTGTTTGCATTGTCGTGTCTTTATTCAGTGTGGCTGTCGTAAACCGTTGTGGTATTGTGAGATGGTGTTCACGTGGTGTTCATTGTTGAGTGTTGAGTCTTGAGTTGGGTGTTTACTGCTTGGATTTTTCACTGTATATAGTAATGTATTCCATTTCAAAATGATTTTTGGTATGATACTCTACCTATGTACTGATACTTAACAGGTATTGGGTGGGTTACCAGCATTATCGCTGACCGGTCGTCCTCCACCAATGTTTTATCTTTGTATATTCAGGTGAATGTCTAGACGAGCGCGTGTTTCAGAAGCCACGTAGTCTAGCACCTTTACCTTTGTGTTGTGGCCTGTGTGCCGTTGTAGTGCCTTTAGATTGCTACTTTTTGGGATAGATTTT
>VALG01006884.1:0-13434 GCA_009835305.1 Ipomoea purpurea
TTGAAAAGTGTCTAAAAACCATGGTGTCAGGGTTCCACGAAGGTACCGGGGCGTTTTGTGATTAAAAGAGTAGTGAGGGGTAGTGGGGAGGGACCCGCCACCTACCGCGGCAAAGGAGGCCTCGGCTGGCAGCGGGTAGCGGCGGGAGGGCACTGCCCGCCGGCACCCCTGCCTGGAACAGTGCCGCCGGCGGGTGAACCTCCAACCACCGGCTACCCGCTGGTTGTTACCCCACATTGGATTTTGGCTTCCCCGTTTGATATTCCCCCGACCCCTGTGGCGTCCCAATGGACTCCGTCCATCGTGCATGTGTCTAGTTTGATATCTCGGGTACCGTTTGTAGGTTGTATGAGTCTTATATATTGTATGCTAGTTAAATTGGTATCCCGTTGACCTAGGTGGAAGAAACATGAACCCCTTAGGATTATTCTTAGTATGTGAAGGATCACGCATAGGTTTTGTTATACGTTTTCTCCCTTTCTCGATGTGTAAATGTGGGTTGCATGTGCTTGCTATGTGTTATGTGTGCATGATACCCAATTTGGTTGCGATCGAGTTGGTTATACGGCAGTTGGATGGTGTTAGAACCATACTGACTGTTAACCAGGCGGTGTTGCGATCGTCAGGTATATAAATAATTATATAGGGTTGCAGTCCACCGCTTGGTTGCATCAAAACGTCTACATGAGCTGCGGTTCATTTTACTTCGGCTGCGGTCAGATACAGACTCTTGGGCTGCGGTCCACTTTTTAGTTGCGATCAAGACTATGATTGAGCTGCGTTCATCGTCAGTTGGCGCATCGACATCCGTTGTCGATACGGGGAGGTTTTGCGGGCCGTGTTCAGAGCTATATGCGCTTGACCCTCATGTTTGGGCATGCGATGGTCCTTTGGCGCCAAAAAGTTGCTTATGTGAATGAATATGGATGAGTTGTGGTTTATGAGTATCTGGGATGTGACTATGGGATTTTATTTGGGGAATTGTACATGTTTGGGTTATGATTATTCAATTGTTGCTCAGCATTATCTGTATTGCCTGTGTTGAACTTGTATATGCGTTGTATAACTGTTGCCCTGTCTTAGCTCTATCTTGTCCGAGTTATCCCTGTTTTTACAACTAAAGTCTCGTAGATTATATCTTCATGGCCAAAAGGTTTCGTATATCTATATAATATCTCTATAATGTATTGTATTTCTTATCGCATTGGAGTTGGGTTACCAGCATCTCTCGCTGACAGATATATTTGGTGCTTTCAGGCACGACGAGTAAGATCCACTGGAGCGCGCAGAGGTTTGGGGAGTAGATTAGAGTAGTTATTTCCTTTCCGGCCTGCGTGCCATGATTTTGTATTGTACTTGTGGTCCGATATGGGTGGTAAAAAGTCTAGAGGGGGGGGGTGAATACGACTTTTTAAAACTTTTTCAGACAATTAATAACAGTTCGGTAATTTCAACTCTAAGTAACAAGATATGAAACTTAGATACGCAGCGGAATTAAATAAAAAACCAAGTGTTACGTAAAATCAAAGAGATATATACATGCAATAAGATGAATATGCATGCAAAGGCTCAAATAATAAGTATGATTAATTTATGCGCTCATGCAAACGTGAAAACCAATACACCCAGATGAATAAATTCGTACAGTATAAATGGGTCAGTCAAATATTCAACATGCAAGACAACAATAAATATTTAAAGAGATGGTGCACTCAATATGTGTGTGATATCACGTGTGAAGCAATGAGTGAATCCAAATGGAATTGTGTCTGCATGCACTTGTAAAGTCACATAAGCCAATTAATAAGATAAATGAATATGAACGAAATAGTAAATGGGTTAGTATGCATGCAATAATAAAAAGGCAGTGAGTAACCGAGAGAGGCATTTTTATAAGTGGTTTCAGAGGTGGGTGGTAATCCTCTAGTCCACTCTTCTCCTTTCACTCAAGGAGGAAATTCACTACGTCTCGTTCAGGCCAGTACAAATAGTGAATCAAGTGCACACAGGCACTTCCGAGTGTTTTGCAACAGCTTCACTCAATCAGAGTATCTCGCACAAAGCTATATCCCGAGGAATATGCACAAAGCTATACTCCAGACCCAACTAAGTTGTTTGCACCCAGCTACATTTAGCACCCTGAACGTCTCGCACCCAGCACGCTCAGCACCACGAGTGTCTCGCACAAAGCTACACTCACGAGTGTCTCGCACAAAGCTACACTCAACAGGGTAGTGTCTTGCACAAAGCCACACTCAACCTCTTTTACACACAGTAGAGGTAAGTTTAAGAGAAACAAATTTCTCCTTCTAGTGACTTGAAGAATCTCTCGTTTAAGGCTCAAAATGGATATTTCGAATTTTTTCTTTTCTTTGTATTGCCTTGCCTCTCCTGCCTGCTTCATGTCTTCAAGTCTTCTTGGTATATATAGTTGAAGAAGCTATATTACCGTTGTAAGCTTCAATTAATCTTGATCGTTCATCTTGATCAGCTACAAATTATTGCCAACTTGATGCGGTGATTTAATGCAAGAGATGGGCCTTCATACAGTGAGTTTGAAAATCCTCACTGACAAATCTTCAAAAGTCATACATATCGGCTCATCAGCTAAAACTTCTCCGAAAAATAATTACCTTATCTTTGACGGATTCAAAATGATGAAATCTTCCAAAAGATTTTCCTGTTGATTCTTGCTTGAGTAAAAATTATTTCTCCGTTCTCGTCCATTTCTTCCTTCTGAAGTGAAATGAGATATGCAGCAAGAGATTTGAATGATGAAATCTTCCCAAAAGATTTTCCTGCTGATTATTGCTTGAGTAAAAATTATTCTTCCGTTCTCCGTCCATTTCTTCTTCTGAAGGTGAAATAAGATATGCAGCAAAGAGATTTGAATGAGAAAGAAGATGAGTAGAAGAGTTCACGTGCACCTTCTTATCATTTCGCACAAGCTTCCAAATCCCCAACAAGTGTCATCAATAAAAATATGCTACTAATGAGATTTGAACACAAACCCAATCAAATTTATCTTCCAAGCCTTATACCACTACACCATATTAACCCAATTAGTTAACATTTCTGGATTTAATCTTTATTCCCAGAATGGCTTTAGTTGCATTTCTCTTTAATTCGTAGATTAATTCGAGTCCACCCCTAATCAGCCCCTTAGTCTCCCTTCTTCATATCTTACATAAAAATGTAGAGATTAAGCTCTCGAACCTATAACTTTGACTTTAGCAACCTTAATCCTTATCGCAGCTTCACCACTTCAACTTGTGATGTCTTCCAAGGTAATAGAAAATCTCAATAGTACAATTCTGGAAGAAGTATACTTTTTGCTAAGAATTCGTAGATTTATGGCTTGGACTTGGGACTTAGGCTATAGACCAATAGACTCAAAATAAAATATGGGTTTCTAAAAATACCAATTTGGTCTCATCAAACTATTAATTTATTCTAAACATAATTTCCCTTTTTGATGATGCCAAACCTAAACCCGAACTTTTTGGCTTAGTCAGCAAAAACAATAATCTTTTATTTTTCTAATTTTATTTTGACTAGCCAATATACGAGTTTTGACAATTTTTGGACCTACAGACTTTTTTTTAAATTTAGACATAAAAAATGTTGCAATTGTTGGGGAATAATTTGAATTTCCTTTTGTCACTTGTTTTCGTCCCATCAATTGCATTTACAAAAACTAAACATGTGTCTAAAAATTTAAAAAGCATAAACTAAAAAAATATGACCTAGATAATTAATTGATCAAGGTTCAACAAGCCATATTAACATACTTAGCAAAATATTTAAATCTTAACAATTTTCACGGTCCAATCATGCTATTGATCTCTACTCTTAGCTTAATGAAATTACCTTTGCAATTAGATGCTAATATCAATACCTTCAACTTGCCCTTTGACAATATCATGAAAACAGCTCCAACGTAATCTCCCTTGCTGTTGAAAACATTCCAAGTGTACCACTTGCACATTCGTAAATGCTTTTCCTTTCTCTAATTTGGATACTCCGGTTGCGTGCGGCTAATGATCAATGACATCTTCATTCGGTTTCCCTTCCTCCCCCTGAAGGTTGCATGGGCCCGAACTGCATCAGCTTTGTCCACCATGTCACAATCCACTACAAATGAGGAAGGGTGTTTATCTCTTTCCCCTCTTGGTGTCATCAAAATGGACTTAACAATATCCGTGCCCTTCTTGGATATAGGTACTATCTCCTTGACTTACGAGTCGGTACGTAACGTAGTGCTAGCCCCATTCCTTGGAAAAAAATCTTAATTGTTGATAACCCTTCTTGATCAATATCGGATTTCTTCCATGAGTGTCAATCCCCTTCAATTTTCTTCGTGATCCTCACCTCCAAGTAACTTTGAAGAAACATTCCTCATTGCCTAATCTTGTTATAATTATTTGCGGCTTGGTGGGACTCTAATAGGTTGGCTTGGCACTTCTTTCCTTCTCAAGACAATAGTCAATCCTGTCAACAAATGAGTTCAAAAATTCAACAATTTTTGTGTTACAATTTTCATCATGTGCTCCAATGGCTCCTTTAGCTCTTTTAAGGCCTTGATCACTTCAAAGTTACAACTTTTAACTTCATCATATTTGTGATCTCTTCATTTCCATTCGAATTTTCTTCCAAAATATCAACAACAATGTGCTCATCATCATCTCTGTCGAACTTCATCCTCCTTTGCCTTGTCATGTCATCTCAAACATCCTTGTTGTTCTCCTCCTTCATTTGTTCCTGGATCAAGCCCTGTAAATCAGCTTGTACACTGGTTCATCAGCCACCACAAAATCAGTGTCATATCTGCGCACAAAGGTAGATCAAATACTACAAGCGTCATCCCCTGGTGTCATCCCTCTGGTCATCCCCCTGCATCATCCCTGCTTCTTCTTCTTGAAACTGCTTCAATTTCTTCTGTTGGATGATGTTAGCAGTGTCCAAGACTTCATTATCTTCCTCAACAGCAAATGTATCGTCTCCAGCAGCCACATCCTCATCTCTAATCTGAACTCATGGTGTTCTTTTCTTCTTAAACACACGACTTAAGGGAAGGCATCATCCATTTGTTCTTCTTCATTGTTTCGAGTTCCTCATTCTTTCTTTTGACATTAACTGAAATAGATACTTGCTAGAAAGAATGACTTCCTATCCTTCATTTGATGCCTTTCCTCCTTAAGATTTCACCAATCATGATATCATAACTTGGCTTGTCATCTTTGTTCACCATGGTAATCAATCGGTTGAAATTAATTTACTCCATCCAACTTCTTTCCATGAACTACGGCATGCATCATACTAGCAATTTTGTATAGTAGACTTATCATATCCTCCAATTTGCACAGAACCACATTTTTGCAAACTTCAACAAGTTTGCTATATTCCCACTTATACAATAAACCCTTTCCTCCAAAAAATTTAGGCACTAATAAACTGTCACTTATTCGAACTTTATGCCAAAATCAAGCGATCAAAATAAGTTATCCAGAGTAATATCATCCTTACAGAGAATTCAAACAAATTTCTAACATCATTCGATACAACAGATCTCTCACACCATTCAAAAGATTAATCACATTATTTCTCATTTAGCATGCTTGAAGAAATCAAAAGCTTCATCATAAAATACCCATATATTTGAAACATGCAAACCTTTTGTAGACCACATTTCTCCAATCCATCCAAATTCCTTTGAGCAAGAACTTGATTTGTACAAACACTCTTGAAATCGTTGGGTCGAGGAGATGACCCGTGTTGACTTTCTCCATTCTATTTGTGAAGTTATTTTGGAGTGGGTATCAAGGTTTTGTGAGAATGATAAGTTTGAGAGGTTTTCGGCTATGGTGTCCTCGTAAAAGAGAGAGAAGAATGGAAGAATTTTGAAAAATGGGTTTGTTTGGGAGGGAAGAGGCGTGTAAGACCTTTTAGGGCTAGATAGACGAAATACCCTTAATGATAGGCTTAGTGGGTCTTGAAAATGGAGGGTAATTTTGGTCAATTTATTGAAATGGAAAATGTTCAGCTCAAGGTATCTCAGATTGAATTAGATACATGCATAAAAGACATGCAAAAAATATTTTTGTCAAAAGAGATAATCATTAACCAACCAAATTCAATGAATAGATGCACAATAATTCATTCTCTGACACAAAATCCATGTGTTATGCAAACAACACAAACCTTTTTCTAAGGTAAATATACATGTCCCAGGTAAAACTCTATGACTTTACAGATGGCTATTCTAGTGAGTAGGGTAAAAAACTTATAGAATTACATAGGGACACGTACAAACTAGATTAGAACAAACAAATGATAATATTTAATTTTTGATACCAATTATTATAAGATACGAATTTTTTTTTTTTATTAAAAAAAACGTACAAAATCACATAACATGCAAAAACAATTAATGCAAATAATTATGCAATTAACACATATAGGTACGTGACAAATGAAATAAAACATAACCAAAATAAATTAAACAAATTGAGCTTAAGGATAGAAAATATGATACTTAGCTCATTTCGATCATGCCCAACTCATGCCTTAGAGTAATAAATGTGAGTCACACAAAGGCTTTGTCAGAATATCTGCTAATTGATTTTCTATTGGTACGTGATCGATTTTGATGTTTTCTCTCAACATGATCTCGTATGAAATGGTGTCGGAATCAATGTCTTTTGTATCTTGAATGAAGTACTGGGTTTTGAGAAATTGCTATGGCGCTAGTATATCACAGACCAAGAAAATACTACTTCAATTGCAATTTTTACTCCATAAATCTTTTAATGGCTGCTTCATCAAGAATTGTGTGCAACAACTCCCTGCAGGATATATTCCGGCTTCGGCGTGCTTGTTGCAATGGAGTTTGCTCTTGCTAAACCATGAACTAAACTTCACCCCTAAGAAACCTGGCCACGATTCCTGAGGTACTTTTTCTATTTAATTTTGCAACCTTTCCAAATCTACATCTGAAAAACCGGTTAGGTTCAAAATTCCTTCTTTAGGATACATAACAACATTAAAATGGTTCCTTTAAGATATCGGCATAATCTTCTTGAACACTAAGTTGATGGCTTCCTTTTATGGCTTAGATTGGAATCTTGCACATACCCCACTGAGTAAATATATCGGGTCTACTCGCAGTGGAGAATATAATAAAGATCCAATCAATTCCCTCGATATGGTTCGTCAACATTTGCTTCATCGTTCTTTTTTGTCTAATTTGAATGATGTGCTCTTTGGAATTTTCATTGAACTCTTTCCTTCTTGACCAAATCTTTTACTAAGATCTTTGCTGTATTTGGCCTGATTTATGAGTAATTCCTTCCTTCAGTTGTTTTAACTTGGTAGTCCAAGGAAGTACTTTAAGCTCCTCCCCATCATGCTCATTTCAAACTTGTTCTGCATGAGCATTAGAAAATTTCTCAACATAAAAATTTATTAGTACTTTCCAACAAAATAATAATCATCAACATAAATTTTACTAATAATATATGACATTTTTCTTGATTTTAATAAGGTTTGTCAACAAGGCCTTTGGGGTAAACCACAACCTAATTACGAACGTTGAAAGGTGGTCATACAAGCTCTCGGTGCTTGTTTTACCCATATAATGCCTTCTTGTAGTTTATAGAACCTTATCAACATTGTAACATTTTACCCTCGAAACGTTGGGGTTGCTCAACGTATACTTACTTCTTCAAGTGAAGGCCATTTAAGATGCGCTTTTTACGTCCATTATAGACTGTAAAAAATTCTTTAGACTGCAAAGGCTAGAAAGCATTCTATTGCCTCCATCTTGCAACCAGGGCAAATGTTCATCAAAATCTATTACTTCTTCTGTGAGTGCTTTGCAACTAGCTTCCTTATTCATAACAAGATTCCATCTTCTTTGCCTTTGGTTTCTAAAGACCCATTTTGTTCCATCACCTTGTGATTAATTGAGTCCTTTGAAACAAGCTCCAAAATCGATTGCGTCCGAAACTGATTTACTCTTTCTTGCATTGCTTCAATCAACTAGGATCTTTTAAAGCTTCATCTATGTTCCTTTTTCGGTTCAACCTGAGAAAAAAACAATGAAAAATAGGGTTTCTTGTAAGTGCGGATCTAGTTCTGACCCCATCATGATAATCTCCAATGATTTGGTCTTGTGAGATGATTTCTTAGCCCTTCAAATCTGGTTGAAAAACTTCTTAAGAAGTAGTAGGGTTTGGGTTCGTGTGAGGTGTGGGATTTGATTAGCGGTTGGATCCATGTCGTTGATCTCACTAATTAGTTTCCAACTCCAACCCTAACACATTCTCCTGCTTCTTCCCTTATTGTCATCTTCCACATCGGTTCTGTTCCGGAGGCAGTTTAGATTACTGTTTTCCCTGCAAAATATCCTTCAGAAATTTTTTAGTATTATTTTCATCATTGGATGTCACGTGTTTGGCAATTCCTTGCTTTTCGGGAAACTCATCAAATAACGAATGAATGGATTCTAAATCACCATTGTTGATTTATAATTAATACTCTGAATGCTCTGCTGGTGGAAGAATACCTAAGATGATTGCTTCATCCTCACGTTGATCAATGTTACTTAGATAGATTTTGCCATTATTAAGAACAACACATTTGCAAACCAAATGAATAAATAATAAGGTTAGGGTTTTCTCCCTTTCCCCAATTCATAAAGGTGTCTTGTGTGCAGGCTTGTAGATTAGACTTCTATTTTGGGTATAAGCAAGCAGTATTGATCTTCGGCCAAAAAACGTGTTTGGAGCTCGCTGCTGGCTAAAATTACTCGTGCGGCTATCTTTGAGCGTACAGTTCCTCCCTTTCGGCAACTCCGTTTTGTTGTGGGATTTCTTGCGGTTGATAGTTGATGCAAAATTCTTGAGTTTGTACGTAATTTGATTCGCTATTCCACAAACTCTGTTTCTCTATCGGCTACGAATTTTGACAATGTTGACTTTCCTTTTCATTTTGAAGTTGTTTGGAAGTTCTGGTAGCTTTCTTCTTCCCTTCATTTTTCTTCCGAGAATATTGGCCATGTGTACCTGGAAAATCATCAACAACAACAAGAGTATATTTCTTATCACTCATACTTACTGGCTCCACAGGACCAAATAGATCCATATGTAGTAGACTTAGAGGTCTTTGACTTGATTCGTGTGTTTTTGTCTTGAAGGATGATTTGACTTGTTTTCTCTTTTGACATGCATCGCAAATCTGATCTTTTCTGTAGGTGATGTTGGGTAGTCCTCTGACTAGATTTCTCGTTACGAGCTTGTTAATGGTTTTGAAGTTGAGGTGACTCAACTTTTTATGCCATTCCCAACTCACATTGCTTAAGTTGTTTGCTACAAGACACACAGAGTCTTTGGTTGTGCTCCTGTTTACAACGTACATATTTTTCTTTCTTATTCCTTCGAGAACAATCTCGCCTGTGGATCCGTTCTTCACTTGACACTTGTCTTTGAAAAACTCTACAAGATAGCCTTTATCACAAAATTGACTTGTGCTCAGCAAGTTGAATTTTAATCCTTCAACATAGGATACGTCTTCTATTTTTAGACCATTGGGGAAACTGTTCCTATTCCTTTGGTTGTGCCATATCGATCATTTTCCTCCAAACACAACTTTTGGTCCTTTCGATATTTTTAAAATCCACAGACTGATTTATTTCCAGTTCATGTGTCGAGAACATCCACTATCGAAGTACCAAATTTCCTGCAAACAGTTTTACGCATTTTTAGGTACCAACTTAACTTGGGGTCCTTGAGTGTTATTCCTTTTTGGTAATCCAAATCCACCTAGTTCTTATTGATCCAAGATTGGTGATTCGTAACATTGAAAACATTATAATCATATTAATTTCTGAAAATTTTTTGTGCGTTTTGAAATTGACTAGATTTTTGCACTTGGGAAGAGATTTGTTTGAGCCTAATGAAAGTGCATTAAATCTGGACCTTAGTTCCATTGTTTTTAATTTCATCAACAATCTTTTCAGGGGAAAAAGTCTCCCTGCCCCAATCTCGGAGTTCTTCCGTTTTTCATATGAGGACTTTGTGCACGTGACTCATTGTATTATATTTTCCATTTTAGGAACAAACTTTGCAATATTATTTGACTGCATTGGTGAATTAATAATTTTCTTTGAGGTTTTTGCTTGCAGTCATTTTTGTGCATTAGGCTTGGTAATCTCAATTCCTTGTCTCATGATTGTGCTATCTTGACCTTGTTAAACATTTTACTACTTGGATTTATTAGTTTTATAAGCAGTAGTGTAGTTTAATTGGTTCTTTCTCTGGAGGCTGTGAGTATAGCACGAGGGATGATATACCAATGTCCGGTTTTTATGTCACTGTGAGGGTTTTTGCATATTTACTGTGCCTTATTTTTGTCCATTTTATTTTTGATGATATGTGATAACTTGTATATTACATCCATTTTTGTCCATTATTTTGTGATCAATTGTATATATTTTTATTTTAAATTGTTTCTATTTGTTAGAGCTATTTTGGCAATTTTTTATTTATGTTGATCTTTTCAAGAATCCGTAATTATTCGCCTCCCCCTTTGGGAAAAAAAAATTTGCGTATGTAAGTGTTCATTCATGGTTTGACAATCTTATCATACTAAAGATAGATCTCTTTAGAAAAGATGAAATTAGCAAATCAAAGGATTTAAGAAGTTACCTCCATCATCATTCTGTTTCGTGTGCCCATTAAAACATAAATCTTGAACTATTGCAATTGCTTGACATGCTCATTCCAAATAAGTGCATTATATCTGTAAGCTATCTACTTTCCATTGCTAGAAAAGATTTCTCAGATCACTTGTTTCTAGTGGTCAACTAATAATCGAGGCTTTTCTTTTGTCTTTCCCTTGTGGAATCTCCCTATCCCTTGACTTTGGTTTCCTCCCTGCACGGTGTTAGATGATTTTGCTCCACCTTGGGATAAGGACATTCGGTCCCATGAAAGTGTTAGGCTGATTCTACAGTATGTAGCATAAATTATCGAATTTCCTCCATTGCTTTTCTTTTTATATGCCTTCGTGATCAGTGCCTTGTTAGGACAACTTTTGGATCTGGTGTTTTTTTGCCTCCCCATGCCACTTCGACGTCAATGTTCCGTGGCAAAACAAGGGTCAGGTAGCAAAGATTTGTTCGATTATTTAATAATTTACTGATTATTCTACTGACCTTGACGTGGATTGGTTGTTTCGGCAACTAGTGCATTGTTTCTTTTTCTCCGTGTTCTTCCTCCATCCTTGACTTCATCTCAAATTCATAGGCTTTTAGATCAACTAAAAAGCTTATCGTTGATAGAGTTTTAGATCCTCTATGATCACGCATGGCAGTGACTTTCATGTCCCAACTTGACGGTAAACACGTAGATTTTGAGTGAGATTTCCTTTTGATTAATGTCTTTTCCAAGATCATTAATTTCTCCAAGGATTTTGGCAAATCTTGTTTCCATGTCGGTAAATTCTCGCCACTTAGCATTTTTGAAATCCTCCAAATTTCTTTAATGCTATGGTGAGTTTATTATCCTTTTCCTGTTCGTCTCCTTCACCAATTTGGAATGAGTGTCTCCCAAACTTTCTTTTGCGGATTGGCATTTTCGAACCTTTGGGAATATCGTATCATCGATAGATTTTGAACAAAAATATCCTTGGCAATATTATCCAAGTTATTTCGTGTTCTATCTTCACGAGTCCATTCCACCTTTGGGCTTTGGAACGTATTGAGGAGTCTCACTGTTTGTACGGATGCAGTGTTCACTTGCAAGAATTTCAATTGGACCATTAGTGATTACTTCCCACATCTCATCCATGTAGTGCAGATAAAGTACCTGCATGCGAATTTTCCAAATCATCAATTTTTCTAAGGAAAACAATAAATTTTGGCAAGAGCATATCTCTTTTCATCATCTTGATTTTTTCGAGAATCTTGTCTAGCAGTCAAAGTTTGACCTAAAAATAGACAACTGCCTCTGATACCAATTGTTGGTAGCCAGTAAGACAAATTTTGACTCGGATAGGGACGCTGCTCTGATTACCCAATTGTTGGTATCAGTCCCAGTAACATTATCAGTCCAGAACGATTGCAACAAATAAAAAAACAACCCCTCATGTATCAAAATTGGATTGAAGTCGAAGAAAAATGGTAAAAAGTCTGGGGGGGAGGGGGGGTGAATAGATTTTTACCACTATTTTTTCTATTTTCGTTCCTCTGGTACAAGATATGAAACTTAGATATCCCAGCGAAATTAATTAAAAAAACCAAGTGTTACGTAAATCAAAGAGATATATCACATGCAAAAGTTTATGGCAAAGTCAAATAATAAGTATGTAATTTATGCCCTCATGCAAACGTGAAACCTACTAGAACCCAGATGAATAATCTACAGTATAAAATGGGTCAGTCAAATATTCACATGCAAGACAACAAATAAATATTTAAAGAGATGGTGCACTCAATATGTGTGTGATATCACGTGTGAAGGTAATGAGTGAATCCAAATGGAATTGTGTCTGCATGCACTTGTAAAGTCACATAACCCAATTAATAAGATAATGAATATGACGAATAGTAAATGGGTTGGTATGCATGCATAATAAATAAAGGGAGTATGTAAATGAGAGAGCAATTTATAGTGGATCAGAGGTGGTGTAATACTCCTAGTCCACTCTTCTCATTTCACTCCAAGGAGGAAATTCACTATCTCGTTCACCCAGATACAAATAGTGAATCAAGTGGCACACAGGCACTTCCCAGTGTTTTGCACACAGCTACACTCAATCCCGAGTATCTCGCACAAAGCTATACTCCCGAGTATATTGCACAAAGCTATACTCCTAGACCAACTAAGTGTTTTGCACCCCAGCTACACTTAGCACAAACCCGAACTCTCGCACACAGGCTACGCTCCAGCAACCACGAGGTGCTCGCACAAAAGCTACCACTCAACAGGGTAGTGTCTTGCACAAAGCTACACTCAACCCTCCTTTCTACACACAGTAGAGGGTAAGTTTAAGAGAAAACAAATTTCTCTTCTAGTGACTTGAAGAATCTCTCGTTTAAGCTCAAAAATGGAATATTTCGAAATTTGGCTTTTCTTTGTATTGTCTAGCCTTCCTCTGCCCTGCCTTCATGTGTTCAAAGCTTCTTGGTATAAGTATAGCTGAAAGAAGCTATATTACCCGTTGTAGCTTCGTTAATCTTGATCGTTCATTCTTTATCCAGGCCCTAGCAAATTATTGGCCAACTTGCCATTGCGGTGATTAATGCAAGAGATGGGCTTCATAGCAGTGAGTTGAAAATCCCTCCACCTGACAAATCTTCAAAAAAAGTCATACATAATCGGCCTCATCAGCTAAAACTTTCCGGAAAAATAATTACCTTTATCTTTGACGAAT
>VALG01006893.1:0-27871 GCA_009835305.1 Ipomoea purpurea
TTCGTGACGTAATGAATATGTTGTAGATATATTCAAGAATCATATACATGATTAAATTATTTAGAGTTAATTTCACCAGAGTTCGCTTATCTCCTGAATCTCCAAAATTTTAAATTCTTACGTTTAAAAACTTTTAAAATTTCTTACTATTATTATTAACACCTTAACTACTTTTAGATATTATTTTACCCACTTATATTATTTGATTCATTATATATTATTATTAGTTTCTTTCAAGTCTGTCTAGTATCATAATGCCGTGAGGCACAATAATAATATAAAATAATTAAATATTCTTCAAATTCTATATTCTTTCTAGAATTCTCTATTACCATCATTAAATTATTTCCTAATTTCCATATTAACATAATATTTAAAAAATTATAAAGAGAAGATTATTAAATTAATAACAGGACATTTTTTATTAAAAGTTTCCATAAAAATTCATTAACTAGAAAACATACAGGGTTCTCCATAGTTTTTTATTAGAAACTATTTAATAACACGCATTTTTTTTTTTAGAAATTAGTGGGCAAAACCGCCTAACCGCAGTTTGCGGTGGATAGCATTCGAAAAAATACGCGAATTCCAAAAAAACACTTTTGTCAAAACGGACAACCGAGTCAAAAGTTATGTCTTGCCGAACTTTTGACACTTTACAACCTATAAAAAAAAAATTAAAAAATAATCGCCGGTTCAGCCAGTGAAGCAGCCGCGGAGAGAGGCCGATTCCCGGACTCTTCTAGCTGCGGCCAGCGGCGCGATATAAAAATTATTATTTATTACTCTAGGGGGTTGAGAAATATTAAGCCCAAAAAGTATATCGCTGTTGTTTTTGTTATTTTTTTTTTTTTTTTTTTTTTTTTCTTTTTTTTTTCTTTTTTTTTGTTTTTCTTTTTTTTTTCTTTTTTTTTTTTTATTTTTTTTCTTTTTTTTTTCCGCTCTTCTCCTCGCTTCTGGCTCCTCGTTTCGACTCGCCCGCGTCTCGCTTTCAGTCGGTGCCGGTTCCGCGTTCTTCGTGGTGGCCGACCATGCGGCTGCTGGCGCCCGTGGTGCGCAACTCGTGACATCCTCACATTGTACGAATAGCGGAAAGTACACTAGTCAATCCTTATATTTCTATCAGGAAGAAGATTTTTTTATAGGAATTTGGGCGGGAAGTTAAAATTGCGGATTTTGTTTTTATATACTACAGTCATCAGATGTATAATAGTACGAGTAGATTACAATAAGAAATTGGTATTCACAGTATTTTTTACTAATATGTGGACATAGAATTTTAACCAGAATTATTGTACCGAATAGCGACACAATAGAAATCAATATAATTTTTATCAGGAAGGGAGAGATTGTTTTAGAAATTGGGCGGCGCAAGCTTAAAATTGCAGCATTTTGTTTTTACATATAGTATAATGTCCACTACCGAATAGATACGATAAGATTACGAATAGGAATTTGTTATTTACAGTATTTTTTATAATATTGATAAAATTCTTAACCCAGCTTTATGGTATGAATAGGAAAGTTAAGATATCAATATATTTTATCAGGAAAGAGAGTTTTTTTGGAATTGGCGAGAAGTTAAAATTGCAAAATTTTGTTTTTATATATATATCAAATGTATAGATAGATAGAATAGATTACAATAAGAATGTATTACAGTATTTTGTAATATTAGAATAGAATTTTAACCCAGAATTATTGTACGAATAGGAAAAGTATAAATCAATATATTTTTATCAGGAAGCAGAGATTTTTTAGGAATTGGACGGGAAGTTAAAATTGTAGGGTTTTGTTTTATATATAGTGATATTGTTTTCTAAGTCAAAACACATAACAGTTAGGAATGACAATGGGCGTGGACGGTGAGTATACTATCCGTCCCGTCGTCATCCCCAGTAAGAAATTGAAAATAGTCCACATCCCCATCCTTGTGGAGAATTAGGTGGGGAACAGGGGAATCCCCATTCTCCGTCAATTCTAATTAGACAAAATCTTTAAAAAATAGTATAATTTTTATTTTAAAAATTAAAAACCTAATTCTTATTTTTTTTTTTTTTTAAATCTTATGGTGCAGCAAAACAATGTCACTAACAGCATCGTTACTCCAAAATTGCCAAATAAACATTGTATTGGAACCATATCCACCTTGCAAGATGGACACAATTTCACGGCATAACAATTCTGACCATGTCCACACACCATTCTATAGACCTGTCCACACAATCATTAGCCCAAAATAGTAAAGCGTAATGATTATATCTTCAACTAGGGTCCACGATATAATTTGTCAATAAAGCATGTAGAATTGCAGGAATGAAGCCCAATAATAGAAAAAGCAATCGTTATTGATGGATTTAATTCCCCGGGGTATCCCGAATTAATTAAACCCAGATAAATATATGTACGAAATAGATAATTAAACACAAGATATAATAAGGCTCGCAGGGACCGTAGGCCGCTGAGGACCGTATATTTGTATTGATTGCCGCTAATCACAGCTATTACAAGACTTATGGACAATATGCTAGAAAGGTAACAATTTAGGAATCGGTTGTGTTGTGTAATAATCAGGTAAGGAATCAGTCCCTTCTTAGGACAAGAGGGGTCCTTTATACTAGCTCCACCCCCCAACCATACCCCTAGAAAAGGGGGCGGTTGGATCACCCATCTTGACCGGTCCACCTTGGACCGGGATCCAAGGTGGACCGACTCGGCCATGGCCGAGCTGCCGGGCCTCCAGCATGGCACGGTCCACCAACGGACCTGGCCCTCCAGCGGCCGAGTCGTGGTGGTCGGGTGTAGCGAGCATCCGTGGCCGGACTCGCCAAGGCCGAGATGCCTTGGGCCGACTGGCACACGGCCACATTGGCTGGGCCGGGGCACTTCTCGGCCCCGTATCTCCGGGTCGGTTCGCTCCGGGTCCAATATATCCATCACGAGTCCCCACTCTCTTCGTTGTGGATAAGAAACGAGATAGGGAGTAGAACAGGTTGCGAGCCGGCTCCTGTGCACTTGTCCCGAGTTGAAAATTGGCGCGGCTCATCCGGGTGAAATTTATTGTGATCCCCCTCCTAGTAGCCGAGTCGGCTAGTCCTTGCCTGGACTGACCATGGGTCCTCCGTTGGGGTTGGTATGCGAGTCGGACCTCGTGCCCCCTTAGGGTACGTTAGCCGCGATGACCGAGTCCTTGCTGGACTAGACCATGGGCTCCTCCGTCGGGGTTAGTACGCGAGGTCGGACCTCGTGCCCCTTAGGGTACGTTAGCCGCGATGACCGAGTCCTTGCTGGACTAGACCATGGCTCCTCCGTCGGGGTTAGTACGCGAGTCGGACCTCGTGCCCCCTTAGGATATGTTAGCCGCGATAACCGAGTCCTTATTGGCGTAGGACATACTAACAATTGCCAGTATATCCATCAGTTATACTGTGCACCATGGCGCACATAGCATGTGTGCCCCGCATTTCCCAAAACGACGTCATTTTGTTAAATTATTAAAATAAATCTTCTGTTTCGAATGCATATAACTCATAACAGAATACACATAATACATAATACACATAAACTTTTAACTGAATACACATAATGTGGTTTGGTTAACATAATACACGTAAACTCTTAACTGAATACACATAAACTCATAACACAATACACATAAACTTTTAACTAAATACACATAATGGGGTTTGGTTAACATAATACACATAAACTCTTACTGAATACACATAAACTAATAACACAATACACATAAAATTTTAATTGAATACACATAATGCGGTTTGATCTGTTCAGACGGACAAAGTGACGTCAATAAGAAACGCGCGCGTTTTATGCGTGGCGCACATTGCTATGCGCGCCGTGGTGCACGATATAAATTGCCTAGAAAAAGACTAGTTTTTATGCATTTAGTAAAGATTAATACTATCTGTACCTAATTGTAATTTATATTCAATTGTTAATTCATTACTTACGCGACATGTTTTGTTCATCTCTAAGAAGAAATGAGCTACAATTTTTTTTCTTTACTTGTTATTCAATCAATAATATCATACCTAACTCAAGTTCTATTCAATAAGTGTTCATACATCATTTTTCTTCAGGAAATTGTTAGTATGTCCTACTCCATTAAGTATGAAGTTAAAGGAATATTCAGTATTGTATATATAGGTTGGAGTTGAGTATGAACATGATGACTTCATGTTCGTAAAAGTTGTCTATTAATTTTTTTGGTTTGAATCAATTAACTATAACAATCTAATGGTACCCAGATTGGACTTCCATTTGGAAGGTTATGAATCGAGCCTCAGTGAAGGCGTTATTGGTGAGAAAGTAGAATCGTGTAGACTAGGCTTCACAAAATAAACTTTACTCAATTTTCACTTTCAAATAATGAAGACGACTATGAGCTTTCTCTTAAATCAAACGAGTTGAACCGGCTGCCAAACTTTGGGGTAGCGAGAAATGGTCTTAATAGAGCAGATGTAGTGTCGCACAGCCGCTCGTGGATTCCCTCCGACATCTTCTGCGAGTACGCCGTGTTCTCCATTTGTTTCACATTTTTTGAGGCAGCCGAACATGAATCTTTTTTTTTTTTTTTTTTTTTTTTTTTCCCTGTTTCTTAGCTAATTAGAATAAGCAAAATCTGTATTAATTATTTGGTCAAGACCTCCATCTCCTAACTAATTTTTTAATTAATAATTTGTGGACTTTTCATTGGGATTGATTGGTGTACATGTTGAGAGTATTCTACGAGATAAATGTGTACATGTTATAAGTAATAAGGGAAGTTGGTGATGGTCTAGTCAAGTGTTTTCAGCAAGGTGGGGGCGTGGCTGAGGGAGGCTGAAGAAATGGCCGCGGCCGCGGTGGTTGACAGATTGGATGGTGAGTTTTTAGTTGCATGCCTTGCTTAGGATGAAGATAGAGAAGGGTAGAATTGGGCAAGAAAGGTAGTTGCCTGTCGAACTTTGACTCTGCATTGAATTGTAGGGAAACTGCGCATGTAACAGGGGCCGCGGATTTGAGCTGGCTGTAAGCTGGCTACAGCACGACGCCTCCAAATTTTACCGAGGACCCACGAAGAACAAAACTAATTTTATAGGTTTCTCAAGTAGTTAATATTTTTCAGTCGTCTAGTACCTAAGAATACCAGAAGATGCCGTATATATTATAAGTACAACGTCAGCCATATATAATATTATAGATAAAGAATGGTCGCCCATTATTGTCTAACAGGAGCACGCGCATTTTGTGTGTGCGTAATTACCAACTGACCAACTACCGGTGTCACTCCTGAAACTCCGACACTACAATATAGCGCCTCTAAAATGACTACTCGCCCCCTCCACATATTATTTCTATATTTCCACCCTCAACCCATCGGACAACTGCAGTTACCTACAAGCAACTGATACTGCTAGGTTTGTGGGAAACTGAAACTCGCAGTCGTATATACCAAGATGAAACTGACTCATACCCTCTTTCCACATATTTGAGGCTGTATAATATGAATGACAACGCTTGTAAAAAAAAAAGTTATATCGAAATGATCATGCGTAAAAGCTTTTGTGTTTTAATGAAACTATAAGTGTCACAGTATAAAGGATAAAATTAAATAACATTTCTGCACATATTCTGAATGTATACCACTCACTTCGAACTGAAACTGTACCGCTTGTTCCCAGCTCAGGACACTGCAGTGATATGCAAAATGGAAACTGAAATACATCAAACGTTAGCTTCAAATTTGGAGAGTTAGAGGTTCAAAAGCGTATGTAACTCCTCCACTTTGGACACACTATTATCTCATTATTGTTGTATAATTGTAATTTATCTCATAGAATGCCAAGATTCTAATTATGTAACCTACCAATTGTGATCTTTGAAAGGCTAATTTTTTATCGATCAATACGAGCCCACACACAATCTAAAAACGCAAACTGCTAGCATGTCAAGTCGGGCAACTGGCTTGTCATGCCACTAGAAGTAATATTCCTTGTCATCGCCTGTAATCTACGTTATTAACACTGGCTTCCCCTACACGCCACTTTTTAAGTCATATACGTAGCCACCACCTCCGCCAGTACGGGCGCCATGATCCCCGCTTAGGCGCCGCACGCGGTACTCGCCCCGTCACTACCTACCCCGCCGCCGATCGCGCCGGCGCAACGCCGCGCGTCACGCGCGGCGCCGCGCCTCATAGCCTCACCTCACCCTACTGACCCCTAGCCTCGGCATACGCCGCCCGGTTACTACATAATACATACATAGTACCTACTTACATACCCTCAGGCTAGCTCGCGCGGAGAGGGAAGAGAGAAGAGACGAGAGACGAGAGAGAGGAGAGTTTGAAATAAATTCATAAAGAACTATCAGTTTTCATGTGTGAACGGGTTGATTTAGATACGAACTCTTCCTCGAATCATTGTTTAATCTCTATATAGCTAAAGAGCTCAAAACTTTGTGTCCATTCTCTAAAATGGTAACCTGAATGATCATTAGTCACCACAGCTACCATTGATCATTTTTGAACAATTCTGCTCTTTCAATCAGTATACCGGCCGCGGCCACTCTACAGACCCATTTAGTGCATCAGGCCTTTAATTTACAGAGCATGAGAGAGTTTCTTGAAATAACATTCCAATAACAAAATACTACTTGTTTCATATCGTGAAGGGTTGATCTTAATAGCAACTCTTCTATGATTCATTGTTTACAGCTCTCATATATCCCACTCCGCACGAAAAGCCTCCAACACCATTTGTCTCATCCCTCTCTAACAAATGTACCACTCGAGACTCATCCCAGTCGCAGTACCCCCCAAGCCTTAATTGATCACTTTTCTCGACCCATTTCCTCTTTCATAGTACTACACCGCTCTAAGAACATTGTATATCAAGCCTTCACATCCTCTTTACCCCCACGGCAATCCTCCTTCTTAGTCCAGCTGGGACACGCTCAGCAGACAGAAGAGAAAAGAGAGTGGTTCGAGACTGAAAGCCGGCGCACACAAAAAAAATAAGGCAAAAAAAAAAGACAACCAAAATCCTTATGCAGGGACACTAAAACACCAATCAGCAGACGCGCAGTTGACACGTGCCTAGTGGTGCGTTGCGTTCCAGGCACGCGGCTACCAATGCATTGCTTGCTTGCTTCTTTCTCAACTAGTGGGATCCATTAAACTTGATCTTGCAGGAGTTAAATCTCATAAAAACTACCTCCCACATCAATAAAAATCATCCCTTATTTTTTTGGACTGTACCAAAAGCCCCTAAATATCAACTACTATGGATGCTCTAAGCTTCAGTCCACCTCCAAGTTCAAGAGCATTTTGTTTTTGTTTTTTTTTTTTTAATAGTACTGACTTTATTGTAATGCAATATCTGTTCATAACTACTTCTCACCTACTAAACCCCAACACTACTACAGAAATACATTACAACGTCTCCAGTTTAACGTCGATTTTTTTTTTTTTTTTATAAAACTGATGTTAATTTTTATTTTTTTTTAATAATTTTTTATTTTAAAAAAATATATATGACGTCGGTCTAACAACCATTCTTCTTCACCATATACCTACACCGTCTCCTCCTCCACACCCGTCGTCGTCTCCGCCACCTCCTACATATCAGTCGTCGTCGAACGCCACAGCCCGCCGACGTTCCGCAGCCCACCGACGTGCCACAGCCTGCCGACGTCTCCGCCAATCGAACGCGTCGTCGTCGTCAAACGCCACAACCCGCCGCACGTCTCCGCCAAGCATCGCCGGACGTCACCTCACCGCCACAGCCCGCCGCACGTCGACGACTCGCCGCTGCTGCTCGCTGGACGTCGACGCTTGCCACTGCTCGGTCGCTGGACGTCAACAGCAAGTACGTTTTTTTTTTTTTTTTATATTGTTTTTTTATATATATTTTGAATTTTATAAATTATTATTGAGTATATTTCAAAAATTTAAGAATAGTTGTGTATATATTTTTAATTTTTTGAGTTATTGAGTAAATTATTTATTGTTGTGTGTATATTTAGAATTTTTAGAAATATTGTTTATATATTTTCAACTTTTAGCAATTGTTATTTTTAATGTTGAATTTTATAATTATTTTGTATGTTATGAATTATTGTGTTTATATATTTTGAATTTTTTAGAATTATAATATATATTTCAAATTTTATGAATAATTGTGTAGCTATTTTGATATTTTGAATTGTATAAATTATTGTGTGGATATTTGAAAATTTAGGATTTGTTTTGTATATATATGTAGAATTTTAAGAATTATTGTAGTTGTTGTAATAGTTATTTGTTCATAATAGTTTTTTATTTATAATATCATCATAATTTTTAGTAATCTATATATAATTGGTTGTGTTTGTGAATATGGGTATTTACATTAGTTTTGAGTTGGCATGAAAAGACACGTATGACTTCCTAGATCCATATTGGACTCAACCAACAATGAATAATACATATGAGAGGAAATCGTATATAAATGCCACCATGCAATATGGGAAGAAATTTATATATTTAGCCTCATATGTTCTCAAGTAAGTGTTAATTGCGTTTTAAATCAAAGTACTTATATATAATATATTTTTATTATATAATATATTCACTTAAAACTAATAAATTACTTATTTGTAGTGCGATTTGCCTCGACTAAATGAAATAATGAAATTTTTTGGTCATACACCGCGTGAAGTCATTAAACATATAATGAAAACGCATGTAAATTTTTCCCTAGTCCTTCCTGGACCCTTTTTCAACAAATTATTTGTAGTGAGCATTGGATGCTGATGGCGATTTGCCTCGACTAAATGAAATAATGAAATTTTTTGGTTATGTGTCGCGTGAAGACATTAAACATATATAATGAAAACGCAAATTATTCTGACCCATGCATGGGATGAGAATTGATCTTGAAACCTTCCATTTGAAAATCCAACCCGAGTGTCATCAAACCACAAGGGAGATAACAATAAGTAAGTACTTTATTCACTTTTTAAAACATGCAAACTTATTGTTTTTTATTATTATTATTTTTTAATTTTATTGTAATTCAAATGTAGTGTGCTATACAAAAAGGAACCACCGAATGTGGTTTATTATGTGATTAAATTCATGTTGGAAATTGTTTCCAACAACCTAAGCAAATGAATGGATAAGCAAGTAATTTAATACGAAGTAATATATCTTTCTTCTTCAAATGTTTAAAAATACTTGCTTATTTATTATTTTTATTTCTTTTGAACTTTGTAGAATTTGGAAAGACAAGGAAGATTGCCCTACAACAAACAAGAGATTGATGAAGTTAGAGACAAATGATCTAAGTTTCTTATTGATGAGTGGGTTAATTAAAACGTTTCTTAGTTGATATTTTACGTTTAAATTAGTTTATGTTTATTGCTTGATGCATGTTTAGTAATTTTGATGAATTGTGTATATTATATTAGTTTCAGCTTGAATTAGTTTAATGAATTGTGTCTTTATATTAGTTCATGTTTAGTACTTGATTATTTATAATTGTGTTCTTTATATTAGTTTCATGTTTAGTATCTTGAATTAGTTTAATGAATTGTGTTTATGTATATTAATTTCAATTTAGTTGATGTTGAATGTTAAATTTCTAGCTGCACAGGTTCTGAAAATTGATACAGGTTGAGTAGAGATCATAAAATAATTTTAATATATAAAAAAATAATAATAACTATACGAAGTCGGGTTTCTGTGAAACACCGACGTTGTAGTAATTAAAAATATCCGACGTCGATGTCGTATTATTTTAAAAAATTTAATATACGAAGTCGGCTTTACCTTAAAGGCCGACGTCGTATATTAATTTTTTTAAAACAATACGACGTCGGCTGGTAAGCAAATAGCGGAACGTCATTATGTTATTTTTTAATTATAAAAAAATATACGACGTCGGTTTTTTAACCGACGTCGTATTATTTATGTACTATGTCTCGAAGGTCGACGTCGAAAGATAACCGACGTAATTTGAGGTTACTTTACCGACGTTAAAACCCTTTCCTGTAGTAGTGCAACCTTCTCACATGGAGGGGCAACTTGGTACCATTAGAACATAAAATCATTGATTTTTTTAATACTCTAAAATCATTCCGAATTAAACCCCAAAATGCTACAAATTAAACTGTATATTTTAAATATGCCCAATTCTCATTTGAAAGTCAATGATCCACTTCTCGTCATTTAAAATCAATCACTTTAAAAAATGAATACACCCCCTTAATTTAAAACTAATCCTCCCATAGTAGTCATTCTTAGACTCTATATCTTTTCCTCTTATTGATGTCCATCAGTTAAATTTTCAGAAAAATATTTCCAAGGAATATATTTGTTGAAAATATATACTTTACTGAAAATTCATTAGCATGTTTACGTTCCTCATACCAATTAAATTATCTAGAAAATAATTAACACGTTTGGTTCGTTTAAACCATTCTCTAAAAAAAAAAAAAAAAAAAAAAAAAAACATTCTCTAAAAAAATTTAAAATCTTTAATATATCCTTGCTATATAAGAGATTTTTTACTTGACATCACTATGACACCAAAAAGAATAATATGTAATCGAATAAAGTTGGCAGATTCCCAATAGGCCCATGAAAAAGAATCCCACCCTTTTTAGGTGGAATTTACTTTACTTGATATCATAGAATCTGATTTCCATTGACCTAAATTTTCTTAGTCAAAGATTGTCCAAACGATTAGAGATAATTTTTTCTTTAAATTCTAGAAAAATACGATGAGATATATTTTTCCTTTTTAAATTCTAGAAAATTTAAACTTACCTAGCTACTAAAACGCTTCTTATTATTTTTTTTGAATGCTACAAGCTCTATACAATATAATTGTATGAGCTCGAATTCATAACCTTCAAATGAAAGTCCAATCCGTGTACCATTAGACCACATAGTCCTGGTCTAAAGGCCTTTCTTATTAATTATTTGTAAACAAATCAATTTATTTCGCACACCACTAAATTACCTTTTCATCTTTTCTTCATTCACTAACAGGGCGTTTGGTTGGAGGAGGGGAATTATGTGGGAAAGGAATTGTAATTCATGGGAGTTAATTACTGGGAATAAGTGGAATTTAAATTCCAATGTTTGGTATACATGAGAATTGAAAGGGAATAAGTAGTATAAAGTAAAAAATGTCAATTATTGTTGTTAGACATTAATTTTAGGTTAAAAAAAGGAAGGGATAATTTTGACTCATCACTATCTTTTTTTCTCATGAATTAAAGTCTCAGGGGGGACATGGGATTTTAATTCCATGAAAATGGGGGAATTGCAATTCCCTCCAACCAAACTATGGAATTTTAATGACCGTTGGAAATTAGGTGAGAATTAAGTGGAAGGGAATTGACCGTTGGAATTAGGTGAAATTAATGTTGAAGGAATTTAAATCCCTCAACGCCAAATTTGTTTATTTTTTTTTTTTGAATGGCTAACTGGTTCTATTACATTGGTAATATGCTGTTCATTATACTTTCTCAACCCTACTGAAACACAGAGAACCAATAACGCCTCCACTGAGACTCGACTCATAATCTTCCAAATGGAAGTCAACCCGGATACCATTGGCACATAGGTCCTGATCCCTCCAACCAAATTTAAATTTCCAAAGGTAGTATTTGCAGGCAAATTATATCATGGAACAGAGTATACTACTTTGCATTGTAGACCCTGATCCAAAAATAACCTTCAACTTTTATATTTATAGTTGAACATTTTGTATTTGTAGTAGAATGTGTTAACTAAATATACAAAATTTTTATATCAAGGTTCACGATGAAATATGAACTCTGGTCCATGCCTACATGGTATAATAACAATTGGCATTTGCATATAGGCCGGCTCCCGGCTATAAAATCTTTGAAATTTAGTATGATATAATTTGCTTCACTGTATTATGTAAAAGTCATTTTCCCAAAAGACAATTTTTACCTAGGCGGGTTATATAATTTCTGATTATATTTTCCTGAGTAGTAGAATAGTAATTTTGTTCTAGAACACATTGAATTTTTTTTTATTTTTTTTTGTTGAAAAAGAACACATTGAATTAAAGATAATGAAAATGACTAATTTATTTCTCCGATATCCTTATATGGTTTGTTGGTATTAGTTTAACACTTAAACCTTATGCAAGCGGGACGGAGTTAAAAACTTATTTGGATGGGGTGAAATTAAAATAATTTAAAATATGATAAAACTATTTATGACAAAATTAAATATAAACACTATTAATTAAATAAAAATTTTAATACAAAATAACAAAATATAATGCCCACGACAGAGACACAGTGACTAATTTCTCTCGCTGGATTGTAGGCACCTCTTTTGGATGGGACCAGTTGGTTTGGAGATTTAAGACTGCTTCATTTCTTTTAATGCCCACAACAGATTATGAGATAACATTTCTTTACGTTCCTCGGCTAAGTAGAATATTAAATTTTGATATTAATTATAAATTAACCTTCATTATAAATCTCAAATTAATTTATATCGATCATAAACTAATACATATTATATATTTTAGCAAATGCACAATTCTTAATTAACAATTCAATTGTCAATCAACTATGAATAAACTTCACAAAGTGATTCACAATTCATAATTGCATTAAACAATTAATCAATTATGAATAAATCTTACATGTTAATTTTTTATTATAAATTTAATTGAGGGTATGAAGTTTGTGATTGTGTTTTATGATTTTGACATTGAAAAGTGCATATCATTTATCATTCCAAAAGCTGAACCCCAACCCTAAGGGGCCCCACACTGGCCGACAGAGCATTTGGGAGCATGTAAATCATGGTGACTCAACTTGAACATGAACCATAGAGGCTAGACCGGTGCTCCTGCGCAACAAGAAGCCCCCCTCACTTTGAGAGGTTGCTCCCTCATGGTGACTCAACTGAACATGAACCATAGAGGCTAGACCGGTGCTCACTGCGCACAAGAAGCCCCCCTCACTTTGAGAGGTTGCTCCCACACTGCCGCTGGAGAGATTCGATCCCTGGTCATCATTCCAAAGTTTCACCTCTATGACCAGTTGAGCTACCATGCGGGCACATATCATTTATCCGTTATTACACATGTGTGTTCTTATTCATCATCTTCAAATTTTTGTAGCCCACCATTCACCAATAATTATTTTGATTAAAAAAAAAGAATTAATAACATGAGACTATGAGAGACATAAAAGGAGAAATTAGAAGGCATTCATTATTTGTCAAGAAAAGTAAAGGGGAAAGAATGAAGGATCAATAGAATATTATTGGTATGAGAGACAAATTTTTTTTTTTAAATGACAATCTGCATCTGTTTCACCTAGACGCGTTTGCAGTATATGCGTCTAATGTACTAAGATGCAATTTCTCCTTACTTCATGCGCATATGACTCATTCTGTACTTGTGTTTTTGGAAATAATCGAGTCACCTTTATTTTCATTTATTAATGGATTATATGATAAAGATCATATCAATAGCATTTTTGAAAATTATTTTTTAGATTCGATTATGAGTTAGGACCCTTTTTTTTTTTTTTTTTTCTTGTAATTGACTTAATTGGTATTTTCACATGAATTTCATTTTTAATTTTTTTTTTTTTAGGCCTATAATATCGATTAACCTATTTTGCATTTTTGTTTTTGTGACATTAAACTAGACCAGATAATTTGAGATAAATGGTATTGATAATTCCTCTTACAAATTTGGCACAATTGGACATTTATGGTGTGCTATCAATCCAAAAATATGATAAATTTTGAGATGCAATTTTTTTTTTTTAAATTATTGCCTTGCAGTATGTAAATATTAATATTTTATACTATAATATATATAAGTATATATAGTATATATATATATATAGTATTATATATATATATATATAACTACGGCAGGTTTTGAACTCCAAAGATGCAATTATATTCTTCTATATTTTAAAAGAAGAAGTAGTATAAAGATAGGAAATCTTCCATTTCCTTGATCCAACGTTTCCAAAACTGTACTAATATAATTGTTTCTCCATTAATGATACTCATGTCAGATTCCACCATTCTTCCTCATCTTCCCTCTCTTCATCATTCTTCTGCTCTTCTCCCCTCCTTCATGTGCTGATATAGGGGACTACATGCCAGTATACCCACCTTACACTCGTAAGTTAATCGAATTATACTTCTTTTTTTGACATCTCCGAATATATATCAAAGTGTTATTAGGGAATTCATCGCCGGTCTTGTCGCCGGCACCGTCATTTGAAGAAACTGCAGTGCTCATCATATCAAAACATGCAAAGCATACATTAGCATGGAATAGTATTTGAGTTTGCCTAAAGTGCAGATTCTTTGTAGGCACGGGCATTTGGTCCTGTCTACTTAGTCATTGATTAATAGTGATTTACATCCTCCCAAATGCTTTGTGGGGTCAGGATGTGGAATTCTTGGGGTTAGGGATTCAACTTTTCGGAGAAGTATTGGATCTTATCAAGCCCAGACAGTTAAAGTCTGAGAGTTATATTAATGTAGTAGACTCCGATCCTTCTGAGCACCAGATACTGATATTCTATTTAATGAGCTGCTAAGTCATTGTAATTTATCACCTCCATGATTCTGTCGAATCGAAGTGTGGGCCCGAAGTAAAGGATTTTGCTTTTTGTAGATAAGTATTGGGTTCTGATTTTTTTTTTTTTTTTTTTTATTAATGTGCAGCGACGGCTTGCTTTGGGAGCGGGGCGGCGCAGTTTCCGTCGAGCAACTATTTCGCGGCGGCCGGCGAGGGCATTTGGGACAACGGCGCATCTTGTGGGAGGCAGTACTGGTGAGCTGCATAAGCTCCGTTTTGCCAAAGCTTGTAAAGCGGGTCAGACCATTCAGATTCGGATCGTGGATCGGGGCAATCGTCGGTTTCCAAGTCAACCCGGCCGGGAACCACCATGGTTCTTTCTAACGCCGCTTTCGCCGCATCGCCGACCCCTCGGCTCCGTCGTTAAATATAGAATTTCAACAGTAAGTGCTCCTCCCGTCGTCGATCTCATTGTTTGGTCAACGGCTCATTTCAGTTAGTTTAATAGTTTATCTGTCGCCGAATTTTTACATTGTATTTTTTATTATTATTTTAAGTGTTCATATTTTAAGTTTTTAGTCAACTGGTGGATGGGGGAATCTTCTTATTATCCAAAAATATTATATATTTCAAGAAGGGGAAATGATTTTTTTTTCTTTATATTATATTTATTTTAGTACTATGGACACAAAGAGTTAATAGGTTTCCCCTCTCCAAGAATAATACCATATATGTTAACATTTATTTCTTAAAAAACATTATTGCTATTTTGAATAATGTACATTATAGAAAGTTGAAGTCATGTCTACCACATACAGTAAATAATATATTTTTTTAAATATAAATATTTATATATCGAAACGGATTTACTCAGTACACATTTTTGTATAGCCTAAGGGTTTCTTGTGATCCAAATTAAAATGTCAACGAATATTGAAGTTCTAGAAACATTGCTTACATAATGAATAAGCAAAGCATGAAATCATGCATGATTAATGCATGGATGTAGAACCTATCAAACTTTGCCATTTTCTAATATGACTTTAATTTCTTAGTTGACAATTTATCATTTTGAATTTTGATAATAACAGAGTTTATTATTTCCAGGGTGTAATAAGAGAGTGGACCTTCCATATGGACCATATGCCATGCTAGACTCATCTCATCTGCCGCTCGCCACATTTGCAATTCATTGAAGAAATCGACTTTGGCTTATTCTTAATTTGTTTTCATTTTTGTTACTTTACATATTATTATAATATATTTTTATACTTTGTTGTTATTATATATTGCGTAAAATGTCCAGAATGGGTAGAGTTGAATCAGTTGTGTAATTTTCTAGAATGGAAATTTTGAATTTTGTGCCGTCATGCATGTGATAACTTCTTAATAATTAGTCATTGACATATTATAGATGCATGTGAAACTTCTTAATCAATACATAAATTAAAACCGTTGTAATATGGCAAGAAATTTGATTGGATGAAGGAGAAGTAACTCAGTTGTTATATCATAGACAGCGGTGCATGTACATCGCGGTAAAAAATGGTACCGTTTCTTTAATAAAGAAACGTTCATCGTTATAGTTAACGGATTCCGATTGTTTGGTGTATTAAACACCAACTGACACTACAGTATATTTAAATCGACACTGCAGTTATATTAAAATAATACTGTAGTTTATAGTAAAAGAAACTGCAGTACATTGTATATGAAAACGAAACTGAATAACATTTCACATATTGATGTATATTGTACAATGAAACTGTAATATATATCAAAATGTAATTTACATATTTGACTCTATAAATATCGAATGAAACTATAGTTATATCGAAATGAAACTGTAGTTGTGTTGAACTAAAACTGCAGTGTATACAAAATGACACTGAATAACAGATCTACTTTTTGTAAAAGGGTGCGAAACGCGAAAAAAACACTGTTTATTTTCATTTAAAAAAAAAAAAAACGCGCGGTGGCATATTGATCATGCACCGTAGGTGCATGATGTAATTTGCCGAAGTAACTTGATTTGCTCCTAGTTATATATAGGTGTCAAAGTGTGCCTACAAATCAGCCATATATTATCTTCGTGATGGGACGAATTAGTACAGCTTATAACTTTTAAATTGCGAAGATGAGGCTTCAGGAACTTGTCCATGCGGATTGTGGACTACGCAAGTTAGCCCGTGATCTGCGCGGGTCACGAGGCTCTCGAGCCAGCATAAGCGAGCTAGAGTTACATAATCTTAGCCACGGCTTTCGAGGGCTAATCCGCCAAAAAAAAGTTCGCAAATTATGGTGTGCATCCGTGTGCACACAGATGCAAAAATGATATTGTTTTGACTAAAAACGCGCGTCCAACTTAAAAAAAAAATCTAGTTTCGATTCCCGTCAACAACATTATGTTGTGCATAATTTCTGAATGTATAGTTATTAAATTATGGATGTATAGTTATGAAATTCTGGATGTATAGTTATGAAATTATGGATGTGTAGTTATGAAATTCTGAATTAATTTTTTTAAGTCGACGCCAAAACAACGTCGTTTTTGCATCCGTGTGCACCATGCATGGCATACGGATGCACAGCATAACGACTCAAAAAGTTCTCGTTGGACTGACCTAATGGGGTAGGCCGCCGACCCGCATTAAAACCCCTACTCCTAGTGATTTGTGAGTTCAAATATATCGAGTATTAGGAAATGAAAATAATACTTGGACTAGCAAGTTTCTACTCCATACTTTTACTCACACAAAAGTTTGATGTGACACTTTCTTTGAGACCCATATATAGAATGAAGATAACATATCATAAACTTGTCACGTCAGTGAGTAAAAGTGAGGAGTAGAGAATGAGAGTCCATGTAATAAAACTCATTCAAAAATGGAATGTCTTATATACCGATAGTCATTATTAAAAAATGTATACTGAGTAAATTTAATCGTGTGTAATAGTTCTCAAATTACATAAAAAAGATAAATTATATTAGAAAGATTTTATGAAACGAGCTTGATCAGGAGATGTTGACAAGAGTAGTGATCTTGACCGAAAGTTTAAATTTGATAAACTCAACAGTACTAATTGGATAACTAGAGGTATACCATCCTACAAATTAAAGAACCAAATGACTCAAATGTTGAAGTGACTGAATGAATAACTACTAGACACAATACATTTTCAATCTCTAATGATGGATGTACCAAAATTTATTGGTCATCATCAAATTTAATAAAACATGAGTATACTAACTTTAAAAATTAGAATTCGTCCATTACATATTTTTCTAGAAAGGAAATTTTGAAAAAGTATATATAGCCATAATTAGCCATTGACTTATTATAATGTATGTAATAACTTCTTAACCAATACATAATATTAAAGTCGTAGACTAGTGGCAAAGGAAATTCAATCTCTGATATATGTTGCATGATTCATTGATTAGTGTAATATAGACTCATCGTTATCACAATCTTACAATTCAACGGGGTGTTCTGTTAAAAAAAAAAGTATTAGTCAATTAGCGCTCATCTTTAATGCGTCCAACGAACATTGTAGGTGTGCGAAACATGCATCAACATATTTTATATTTTTATTTTTATTTCATCAAGTGAGATCCACTAAACAAAAAATCTCGGTAATTCTTTGTAAATACAATTAATAATTAAAATGAAGTTTATTTTTATTATTTACAAACCTATTAAAAAAAATTAGTTCGTGGAAAAATAAAATCGCAACTATTATGTAGTGTGATGACATCTTATTACCATTGTAAATGGATGATCGTAGGTTTGAACCCCGGTGATGGAGTTAGATTTTTTTAGCAGAAACTATTTGAGAAAGTATAAAACAGATACTACTTGTAAAGAATTATGAGTATTTAAAAAAAAATCAAATTCTAATTTCTTATTTTACCTCATAATGCACTTTTCACCTATTACTTGACTCTAAGATTTTTTATTAAAAAAAAATTTAAATATACATTATTGTTATCTCTATAGCTCTCCTTGAGGATATCGAATTTTGGTAATAAAATATTGATTTTTTGAGATAGAAAAAATATATTCAACATATATTATTACACTTTAATAAAATTGAAAAATTGATAGTACTAAAAAAAAAAATACATTATTGTCATTTAAAAAAAATTAGTGGATTTCGGAGACTGAGAAATGGAAGGGGGAAAGAGAAAAGGCAAGGCTGTGGTGGTAGGGGGAAGCATAGCAGGGATATCCTGCGCGCACGCGCTCATCGGAGCAGGCTGGGACGTGGTGGTGCTAGAGAAAACCTCCGCGCCGCCGACCGGCAGTCCCACCGGCGCCGGACTCGGTCTCGACCCTCTGGCCCGGAAACTCATCCAATCTTGGCTCCCTCAGCCCGATCTTCTTCATCGCTCCACTCTGCCACTCACAATCGACCAAGTAAGTCCTGCAAAAACAAAGCTTAAAACTATCATCCGTTTGCTTTCGTTGCTCTTGTTTAACTCTTCTGTAATACCTTTCGGTAAATTGTGTGAATTTATGCATATTTTTTCTAATAAATTCATTTGCTGATTTTAATTTACTCAGTAAAATAGTCAGTCTATAAATCAATTTTGCCTTACTGATCATTATTAGCTGCTTGACTTTATTAAACAAGTAATATGACTATTAGCTGTTTGATTTTATTAAACAATTATATGAGTACTTGATTAATTAGCTTTTCGTAACAATTTATTGCATCAAAATGCTAAAATTCAAAAAACTGTTAAGAGTAATTTTTTCGATCAGTTTTTTTGAGAAAGTCATTTTGCATGTAATTAACTATCAGCTAATTACCAAACACTTTTTTAAAAATCAACTAATGCTATCAACTAATCAAATTCATTAACCCAATCAGCTAATAGCTATAAGTTATTTACCAAACACCCCCTATTTGCTTGGACTAATGGTGAAAATGATGATTATCCAAAATCTGGAACCAATCAGGGTAGATTTGGCCAGAGTCATTTATCCTGCATTCATCATTATAAAGAAAATGTGACTTTCTGGTAAACTGTTATCCAAACACATATTCTAAGTAAGTTGATTACAAAAGTATTGTATACAAAGCTGTGGTTTCTGATTAACTTAGGAGGAAATATTCATTTTAACATTACATCAAAATCTACAATGGTGCCAATCAGGAAGACTAAGGACTTTCTCTTGAAATAATGGTCTCTGGGCTAGGGGCATCGTAAGGACTCGAGTGAATAAATTCCGCTTGAAATTGATGTTTTTGAATTTTGACAGAACAAGGCAACAGATGCAGAAAAGAAAATCAGCTGGACATTAACAAGGGATGAAGATTTCAACTTTAGAGCAGCTTATTGGGCCGATCTCTATACCCTTCTGTATAATGCTCTGCCCCAAAATATCGTCTTCTGGGGTCATTCATTTCTCTCGTTTTCAGTGTCGGATGACAAATCTTATGTCAGTGTCGAAACGAAAGTCCTTAATACTGGGGACACAATCTCCATAGCTGGTGATTTGCTTGTTGCTGCTGATGGCTGTTTATCATCAATCCGGCGAAGTTTCCTTCCTGACTTCAAACTAAGGTTCGTGTAAGAATCAGAGATGAACTTTCCTTCCGAATTCAAGAAATATGAAACCTTGTGTTTGATAATGTAGTTTCCTGTTAGGTATTCAGGTTATTGTGCATGGAGAGGGGTTCTTGATTTTTCAAATAATGAGAGTTCAGAAGCCATAATCGGCATAAAGGCTGCATATCCAGATCTTGGTAGGTGCCTTTACTTTGAAATGGGGTCAGGAACTCATAGCGTGCTTTATGAGCTATTGAACAAAAGGATGAACTGGATTTGGTACATTAATCAGCCTGAACCAGAACTTAAGGTAATTTTCAACTCACAAACTTTACTATTAATATTACATGGTGAAGTTAGGATAGATTACTGGTTTGAATCCGACTGAAATTCATTGATCATAAACCGGCATCATCTCCAAATATCTAAATGCAGTCAAATGCTCGGTGATCTTGAATCTGTTTCTTTTCTCAAGGTTATATAGAAACCTAAATTCTCAAAAATCTTGCATTCCTTATGATTTAAAAATTAGTACGCTAAGGGGCAATCCCGTCCAAGTTGATCAGGCTATTGGCCTGGTAACCATAAGGTTCCAAGTTTGACTCTGTGGGAGCGGCCTATTGGCCTTCTTGGTTTGAGCGGATCAGCTATGGGTAACCTAGGCTAGTTTACCTCTTTATGGTCTTTTGTTGGCTAGGTTACAAATTAGGGTTTACGTATACACCCTCGGGTAGTAGCTGCGGGTTTTCCTCGTCACCAAAAAAAATTAGTACGCTTGTTTGTTTCTTCTCATTATGTTCTTCTGCACCCACTCCCTGCTCCTCCCAAGGGATCGGGACCTGAATCTTTTGGTAAACGTTGGCTAACTTCAATGCTCTATCTTCTTGATTCTTACCACTCTTTGATGATCATATCCAGGGAAGTTCAGTTACTATGAAAGTGAGCAATGACATGGTCAGGACTTGCACGAAGAAGCAGAGAAGGTTTGGCTCCTGAGTTGGCGAGGTTGATAAGAGAAACAAAGGATCCTTTCTTGAATGTAATATACGATGCTGATCCTTTACCGCAAATTGTTTGGGATAATGTGGTGTTGATTGGGGATGCAGCTCATCCCAGCGACTCCCCACGGGCTAAGAAGTACAAACATGTCGGTTTTGGATGCTGCAGTTTTAGGTAAATGCGTCGAGAAGTGGGGGTTGGAGAATCTGACTTCCGCACTAGAGGAGTATCAGTCTATTCGGTTGCCAGTTGCATCGGAGCAAGTTCTACATTCAAGGCGACTAGGCCGCATCAAACAAGGTTTGCCCTTACCCGATCGCCATACTTTTGATCCAAAATATGCAACTGCAGATGAATGTGAAGAGCTTCAGCAGAAGAAAATGCCTTATTTTAGTTATGTACCTTCACTATTGTCAATGTGAGGTAGCCTCAAGCAGGACTTATGGAGTTCCATGAAAATGTTTACCTTAAATGGACATGAAATATTGAAATGTTTACCTTCAACAATATTTACATTAATGAACTAAATATTCATTTTAAATGACTTAATGTTACACTTTGCATCTTAATCTTAGTCATTAGGATTAATAAGTTATAGTTGTTAAAGCCCGATCATGTGTTCTTGTCCACAATTTATCACTCATGAACAAACTGAGTTGCCCCTACGAGCAGTTATTACATTGATTTATGAAAAAAATCTGTAATTGTTACCTAAATATGCAAGAATCATAAAGGAAGTAAACTAGTCTAGGTTGTCTGGCTTATAGTTGACCGAATTTAAACCAAAAAAATGCCAATATACTGCTTCCATAGTCACATGGAGTTAAACTTGGAACCTTGTAGTTAACAAATCAATTGTCCTAATAAGTTATTACTATCTACTATCACAAGTGTCATTACGTTAGTCGCTTCAAATTTTTAGATATATTTACTTGTTGTATAAACAAATTTAAATGTCAAAGTAATATTGAAATTCTATTAACCTCAGCTTACATAATGAATAAGCTAAGCATGAAGTCATTCATGGTTAATGCATGGATGCAGAACCTATCAAACGTTGCCGCTAGTATGACTTTAATTTCTTAGTTGACATTTTATCTTATATTGGATTATTGATAATAACCATGTTTCAAATTTCCAGGGTGTCAGAGAATTGACCTTCGATTTGAGCCATATATTATATTTGCTTTTTCTATATATTCTAGAAAGACAAGGAATGAGGGTGGAAAATGAAGTAGTTCGAATTATTGAGGTGATTCGAGAGTTTAAGGTCATGTTTAGTAAAATAGTTATCTATAAGTCAATTTTGACTTATTTGATCACTATTAGCTTTTTGATTTGGTTAAAAAATCAATATAAATATTTTGTTAACTTTTTGTAATTCTAAAATTTTAAAATTTAAAAAGTTGTTCAAAGCAACTTTTTAATTAATTTTTTGAGAAAGTAAATTATACAAAACTGCTATCAACTAATATCTAATTTACCAAATACCTATCTACAATTAGCTTAATGTATATCACTAGTTATACCCTCTATTAACCCAATAAGCTAACAGCTAACAATGCCATTTTTCAAACATGGTCTAAATATATTAAATATTGGTGAAATGTGAGTTAGGGAGTCCTGGGGATAGTGTAAGTGTGGGTAAATTATGATTTTTTGATATAATAGTCATGAACTCGAATCTATTTACCTCTTTTTTAATAGTTTAATTTAGACCTTTTTAATATATACAAGTAAAATATATTATGCTATGGTATTAACTTTTTTTTTTTTAAAATATAATATATAAAATAAAATATTCAATAAAGAAAAATACAATTCAAAATTTCACATTTTTTTTTTTTTTTGGTGTTAATCCTCGTCATTTAACCCTTAAACCTTAGCCAAAATGTTTCCCCCACCATTGAGAGAATAGAACACTTGTTCTCTTTTATGGAAGTGATTCTTTTTCTTTTTGGAGCTTATTTTGTTAGCAACCATCTCTATAATATTGTTTGAGTGTGGAGGTCTTGATTCATTGAAAAAGTTTGGTTGATTAAAAAAAGGAGAAAAAATGATGAGAAAATTGAAAAAAAAAAAGGCCATGAAAAAGGTGAAAAGAGAAAAAGAAATGAAAAAGAAGAAGTTGAGCAAAAGTTGGATGGTTTGCTTTGAAAGTTGTACTCAACCTCAACTACTTTAGAGTATTGCTTTGTGTTTAATTATTAGTTGCTCATTAGTTCTTTGATGTCATACCTCCTCCAATCTCAATTGTGAATAAGTGTGAAGTTCTCTATTTTGTTTGATTTCTTACCCCTTCTTTGTCAATCATTCACCCTTAGTCCCATTACAAGCCTAATAAAAGTTTTACTTGATCTTAGCATGCAATATTAGAGTAAACTAGTGGGAGTATGAAGGGCAAGACTATGGCATCTCATTTAAGGCCAAATTTTGCATAATCTCAACTTAGTATTTGTGAGCACTAGATCCCCACACACTTTAATGTTTTTGGTGCTTGGTTATTGGCTTGAGAATGGAACTTGTGTGCCAAACTAATATGATTTTTTTGAAGCAAGTTGTTTTGTATCAAGTTGGATTATGGTTTGATAAATTGTGCAAGGAGGGAGTATGATCAATTCCAATGCAAGATTGGTAATTTATCCCTTGTATTTGCTTGAGGACAAGTAAAGGTTTAAGTGTGGGGAAGTTGATAAGTGTCAAAATGTCCATGTTTTCCACCTTGCATTTAAGCTTATTTTCCTTGTTATTTGTTATAGTTTTGCCCAAAATGTCTCATTTGATTTATTTGTGTGTTTATATATAATTCTTGATGAATTTAGATGAATTGAATGATTTTTGGGGGCATTTCGGATGCATGTAGAGTCAATAGGAGCCAATGAGAAGCTATGAAGATGGGGCCAACACATTTAGAGAGCCAAATTGTGGTGTGTTTAGTGGTCTTGATCATTTGTACAAACAAAGGCAAAGTGGAGCAAAAGAGCAAAGAAGTTGAAATTCCCCGCACAAATCATCCACTGCTCGGTATTTTGGTCATATCTCTGCGTAGGAATGTCCAAATCAAGTGATTTTGTCATTGGAAAGTTAACTTGAAGGGCTACAACTTTGATGAAGACCGCAAATGCTAATTGGGTTTTGGAGGTGAAAATTAGCCTAGAAGTAAAAAACACTGACGCAGGATATCTCCCTGAAGGTAGCCACAGGATTGGCCACGCCCGTGCCCATTCACGTGGCCACACATTTCTGGTCACGGGATTGGCCACTCCCGTGGCTAGTCTTCTTTTGCTTGTATTTAATACCCGTTTTTAGCCCATTTCAACATGGTTCCGACCCATTTTAGAACCCTAGCTTCTCTTTTTCATTTTTTTTTTTTTTTTTTTTTGTTTTTGTTTGTTTTGTTTGTTTGTTTTTTTTTATTTTTATTTTTATTATTATTATTATTTTTTTTTAGGATAGATTAGACATATATTTAGGTTCTTAAAACATTTTAGAAGCTTTGATTGAAGCATTTAATCTTGGATTTCAAAAGATTTCATATCCATTTTCAATAGATAAGTTTTTCTTCTCTTTATTTCATTCCTTTGCAATTTACTTTCTTGCTTTATTGGCTTTGATCTTATATCTTGTGTTTGTTATGGATTTCCTTGTTGATTATGAATATTGTGTTATTTTCATTATGCTTATGTGTGATTAGATCTCCTTGGAGGGAGGTAGGGGTATGCTAAGTGTTTGGTGGATGACTTTGAATTGGTTGAAAAGGAAAGTTGATACTTGATCTTGATGATGTTGATTGACATATGCATGGTTGAGTCCGATTAAGGAGTGACAACTTAGTCTAAGCTCAATAGTTGATCAACCATACTTCACCTTTGAGAAAATGGGAGTGTGTGATGTTAATGTTGAGAATTAATAAGAACAAGAAAAATAATAATGGCTGAAAAGTAAAGAAGACAAGATTTACGTGGTTCGGCAATGTGCCTACGTCCACGGGAGTGAAAGTATTCTCTTATTATTTGTGATGTGATAGTGGTGACACAACCCTTAGGGATACAAACAATATAATTTATAGGCATCTAATCCCTTAATACAAAGGGGTCTAACGCCGTTTCAGCTCCCCTACTCCTAGTATGGAACATAATCATATTCCTAATCACATATATGAGACAAAACTCACCAATCTCCACCTTGGCCGAATAAATGCTCGTTGGGAAAGAAAAAGATAACTCAAAAATCTCCACCCTTGACGAATATGCTCTTTAGAAGAAAAGACCTTATCTCACATCTCCACCGTTCACGATAATATGCCTTTAGGAAAACGACACTCCACCTTCGCAAATATGCCCTTTTAAGGGAAGAAAAGATAACTCAACAAATCTCCACCTTAGCAAATATGTCCCTTAGAGAAAAGAACTATCTCAGCCATCCTCCCACCTTCCACAATTATGCCCCTTTACCGGAGAAAAATATTTATCTCACATGTACACATGGGTAGGATACAACCCATGTTCATCCAAAACTAGCCAGCCATAAATTGCACCACGCAGCATCAAACGTTTTCCAGGGCATTGTACACGATTCGCTTTGTCCAAGCCATTTTCCCCCTAACCAGTGCCGTCCGACTTGTTATACCAAGCCGCGACTCCCATGCTAACTGCCCGTTCAGCGACCTCCTGCATCGTGCCCATACCAGGTGTTGGTCCGTATAAAGGTGGTGAAAGTCTATAGGGGGTGAATAGACTTTCAAGCCTTTTTCAAATTAAATAACTCTTTGGTAACTTTAACTCTAAGTAACAAGTAATTAGAAGCAAGTATGAACTGCCACAGCGAATAATTTAGAGAATAAAGAGTTATGCCGCAGTCAAATAAATTAAATGTGCATGTATAAGCTAGGTACAAGTGAATATATGAGTGACCATAGATTACATCTTCGAATATGTAAAGGAGATGGTGGCAACTCCCCAATATATAAATAACAATATTCAACGATTGTAAAATACAATATCCGTATCACCGTCGTCCGTGTGACGAATGTACCATGCAACACGTAAACTTGCTTAGAATAATTCAATATTTAAGCTTGCGAAGTTTGAGTCACATGCATACGTGAAACATACTAAACCCGGATGATTAAGATAAACTGTGAATAGTAAACGGTTAGTCGGATAAATAGATAGATATAGCAAAATTAATGTAGTGCAATATGTAAATGAGAGAGCAATTTATAGTGGTTCGGAAGTGGCGTAATCTTCCTAGTCCCCCCTTTTTCTCCTTTCACGTCTAGGAAAATTCACTATTTTCCCACACAGTTACAATAGTGAATAAGTGCTACACAAGCACTTCTTCCGATGTCTTGCACACAGCTACACCCAAACTCCGAGTGTTTTCGCCACAGCTACACTCACTTCGAGTATTTCGCACACAGTATACTCAACGGCCAAGTAAGTTCTTGCACACAGCTACACTTAGCACACGAGTGTTTTGCACACAGCTACACTCACTAGAGTATTTTGCACACAGCTATACTCTTCTACAATTTACAAATACAAGGATTTGTATTTCTCTCTCCAACTAGATTAGAGACTATTCAGACTAAGTCTCTTAAAATGATTTTGAGCACTAGCACTTTTGAATTTTGCACTTGTATTCTATCTCTGTTCTCCGTATTCACCTCTCTTGTGTATATGTTTCTTCAAGTCTTCATGGCCTTTTTTAGATAATCAAATATATCCGTTGGAGTGGGATAATTTGATATTTGAAATTTGAATCTTCATAGCCTGATATTGTTGACAGTAGTAGATCTTCAATTTTGATTTGATTTGTCAACTTGCCTGACAAAGTAAATTTTAGCACAACTTTGATTTTCTAGTTGTCTTCTAAAAATATTACTTTATTGTCAATTTGAATATCCAACGAATCTTTGAAATAAATTCATCTGATAGAATTTATTTCTAGGATAAGTTTTTAATTCATGCCTTCATTATAATTTTTTCGTTCGATCAATGTCTTTCAGGCATTTTGGGTCTTGTGGCATGTGGGTAGACTTAGAATAGATTCCTTCGAATTTATCAATTTTCTGACCCAAATCTTGCCTCTTTTGCCATTATTGTGCTCCTTTGGACTTGAACGCATCGTGCTCACTTTGATTGTAGCATTGTGCTCGCTTTCGATACATTGTCCTTTCCCTTATGTGACATTGTGCTCCTTTTGGACATTGGTGTCTTCTTTATGGACCCGCAATCATGCTCCTTTCATCCACATGTTGTGCATTCCGCTTTGGACCGCATTGTGCTTCCTTTTGACCCCCGGCATCCCGTGCTCCCTTTCATCACCATTGTGCTCCTTGACCCCGCATCGTGCTCCCTTTCATCCACCATTGTGCCTCCCCTTTTGGACGCATTGTGCTCCTTTAGCACACATTGTGCTCTTTTCAGCCACCATCATGCTCTTAGGCACACATTGTGGCTCCTTTTCAGCACATCATCCTGCCTTATATAAAAATTAGGTCCTTGGGAATCGATCTCCGGGTGTGATCGTTTTAGAAGTAAAGGACTCTAACCATTTCGGCCGTTAGGGCTCATCCCGGTCATTCCTTGCAACATTATTGCTTTATGCTTTTACACGGCATGAATACTTGAGGACCAAAAAATTAATTTCTCCCAAATTAATTTTTTTATTCCCTAATGGTCAAGATTCCTTCTGAATTTTACTATTCTGA
>VALG01006903.1:0-19785 GCA_009835305.1 Ipomoea purpurea
CTCAAAAAAACTAACAATCCCTTCGCAGTTCTTCTAGTGAACCCAAAAAACCAAACAAACAAATATGTATTTAGTTTATTCCATCTGATCTTTTCATGTTTTCTTCATTAGACTCCAAAGCTTTTAGGTTCACAAACCGAGGCGGAGGCAAGTGTATGTCATGGGGGGCCCTTGCCCTCGCCCACCCCTCCCCTATTTTTTATAATATTATATATGTATTAAAAATTTTAAAAAAATATTATATAAAATTTTAAATTTTGTTGTTTCTTCAAAATATTTTGCCCCCCCTTCCACTTAAATTTCTTTTTTTGTTTGTTCAAAGGTATCCCTCCAACCGATAGCCGAAGACTAATCTTGTGACAACCCAAAATTTAATTTTCTTTAAATCCAAATTTTAGAAGTTCCAAAATAACCATTTTCGCTCCATTAAATTTTTTTGTGATTAATTGGTGTTTGAATAAATTATTTTGAACACATTTTAAATTAATTCAATGCCAAAACTTATTTTAAATCCAAAATCCTAAATTTTCGGTTACTTCACGTACCAAGTTTTAAATTGAGGAACCAATCTGAGTGAGACCGGGAGAATTCTAAGAAGCCTTAAACAAGTGTTTCATCTAGAAAACTTTTGGGGAAAATTTCTTTTCAACCCCAAAGTATTTAGGAATAGCAATTCTAGCCCTTGGATCATGGATCATGGTGGACCACTAGACATCTAAACTCTCCCTGATTCATCTCTAAGCCAATGGAAATTACACTTTTGCCATCAAACAATCATATGGGATCAACATAGGGTTTTGTGCTCCTATAAATAGAACCCTTATCCAGCACAACTTGCCTCTCTAATTCCACTCCCTTGCTTCCATATCCAACTCTGCACAATTCAAGAAGAGTGAATGACACACAGTAAGCTTCCTTCATCCTTCTCCACTTCAATCCTAGCCTCCGATTTCCTCTTAAGCTTTCCTTGCATGTCTCCTGAGGAATTTGATAGTAAGAATGCTTGTGCTGGTTTGTTTGAGATGTTTAGGAGGTGAAGGAGGGTGTAGCTAGCTTGGGAAGCAGCCGCAACTCCCAAGAACGGAAGAAGATGTCTCACAGAGGTATACACCCCCCATGGAGCTCCCTTCTTTAATCTTTGGCTCTGTGAGCCTAGTCCTAGCAGTAAAATGCAATAGAAAGTGATAAGTTTTTTTGGTTTGTGTTTGATGCTAGGAAGTGTATCTACTAATTTTCTCAGGTTCTGTTTATACATGGTCCTGCATGACTGTGTTACTGGGCTTGACTTGCTCTTAAGCTGATTTTACAGAATGAAATCAGTTCCCATCTTGGTGCACAACACAGTGTCCCAGATGAATGTAAACGCCCTAGCCACGGCAATATAGGGGCCGCTGGCTACGAGCTGTGGCACACCGGGCCTAGGGCACGGACTTAGGAAGAGGGCCGTTGCCTTAGGCCCGCTTTTGTGTCGGCCTTGAGAGGCGGCGGGCCATGCAGGGCACTTTGCGGGGTTCCCTGAGTATCGGTCTGTGCAGTGGTCGGATTTTGACATTACAAGTCCTCGGAGTGTACGAATCTTTGTGGTCGTATCGGGCCGACCCGACGCACCGTTTCTGCGCTTTGGCTTTCGTTGAATTTGAATTAGAAATGAGCATGGTTATGGATGGAGTTTATTGATGAATTTGCTTCACAGTATGCTAGTTGAAGTTCACTCGTAATCGAGACTCTGCCTCTGCTTATTGCCCTGATGTTTTACTTGATATATGAAAACATGTTTCACGTATGAGAATACAAGATTTATTGAACAAGCCATTACTAGAAATGATTTATTTAAATTCAATGGAAAATTTGGAGTATATTTTTATGGTAGGATTATAGAGTCGTATCCATGTTGCAATTAGAGCCGTCAAAAATGGGTTTTACCGCCAGGCTCGACCGTCCCCGTACCGCCGTACCGGTAGGGGACGGGTTCTTCAAATTTTGATTCCGCCAAGAGGCCGGGCTTTTTAGCCCCGTCCGCTGGGTCACGGGTCCAGGCGTGGCGGGTCACGGTTTAGCCCGCGACATGCTAATACATTATATACTTTTTGATATATATTTAGTATTTAACTATGTTACTTTTGGTTTGTGTAATTGTGGTTAGCTGTGTTATACACTTATATATAGGATTATAGATTTATAGGAATACAATACTAGGTAATGTGTTAATGATACGTCTGTACAGGGATTTTTTTTTAAGCATATTATACAGTGATTTAAAAAAAAAAATTAACACAGTGAAAAAATTGAACTGGCGGGCCAATAAGTCCGCCCGCCAGCGGGCTTTGGCATGACAGTGCAGGCCGGCCACATTCCAAGCCCGCTAAGAAGCGGGCTTTTTAGCCCGTCCCCGCTACGAGGAAACGGCTTTGGTGTGTTTTTGCTCGTCCGCCCCGGAGACCCGTTTCGACGGCTCTAGTTGCAATACAAGCATGTTGGTGTATTCTTGAAAGTTCCACTGTGATATTTAATTGAGCTTTGTTGTATAGATATTTTTGCAATTCAAAGTAGATCATGGTCTTAAAAGTGCATAAGTGGTCCAACCATGATCCTAAGTATTATTTTCCAAAAATCTCATTCCACGTAGGGAATCTTTATCTTATCTTTGCGAATGAATTGAGAAGTTGGTGCATGTCTTTGCATAAGTTAAGTATTGCATATATGAAATGCATGAGCTATATATCTATATATATCTATGGTGAGAAAACCTTGTTTTGGAGGACCCGTTTGGACTTTGTCTCTCCGGATGATTTTTATGGACATTGCAGTCCCAGTATAATGCTAACTGGTGTATTCCCACGTTACGAGGTTAGAAAACTGCCCGCCAGGCTTGGAATCCTGGTCAGGGGTGTGCACGCTAAAAGTTCGATACCTGATTCCACAGAGTTTGAGCATAGAACCAAGAGAGTGGTTCGGATGGACAAGATGTATATTAGGCCGGCTAGACTCCGTGCCCGGATAGGTTCTTCACGATACGGTGAATTTCCTACCTCGTCCATTTGCAAACAAAGCAAGTCATTGCACTCCTAAGAAAGAAAGAAAGAAAGAAAGAAAGAAAGAAAGAAAGAAAGAAGAGCGAGTCATTGAGACTCTAAGAAAGAAAGCAAGCGAGTTCTTGTGCCTCTAAGAAACCTCCACAGAAAAGCATTTTATTTTACAAGCGAGTGTATAGTATACTTATAGTTTGCACATGATTGCATAAAAGAGAATGTTTGTACGAGATTGCATTTGAGTATAATATTGCACTAGATTGCATGTGAGAATGATTGACCAAGTTTGAACGTTGAGCATGATTATTCTAGTTGTATTTTGATACCCTTTTTCATCCTCGTTGCGTTATGTGATCTAAAGAAAGCATGATGATAAACTTCGTATTGATTGATTGATAAAGTATGAGTTACGTTATGAAGAGTTTTGTTATGAGGAATAATGTGTTGGAGTATTCATGTTGTTGAGTTATTTATGTTTGATGGCATGAATTGTTGTTATTATAGGTTGCGAACATATGACAATCTATGATGTATCTAAGGTTGTCTAAGTGTTGAGTTCGTTACTTGAGTTGAGATCAAGATGTTTTCCCAAAGTATATTCTATAAGTATTTCAGGTTGAGTGTGGGTTATACTTAGCTCTCGGTGCTGAACGGGTGTTTTCCTATTGTCTATGTGTTGTTTGTAAAACCCCTTTCAGGTGGGCCCAGCGTAGAAGTGGAATCTAAATTAGACTAGTCTAGTAGTTCCAGCCCAGTCTATACTCATAGTATTTTTATCATTGTTATTTGTCGGATTTATAGACTTATGTGGTTGATGACGTTCTGATGATGTAGACATCGGGGTGTGTTTTCCCCCCTTATGCTTTTTCCAAATTTAACGCTTTTATCGGATGGTTAGTTATTTATTTTTATTCTATTAACATCCTTAGCCTGTGCCAATCACCACGGAGTGGTGGTTTGGCGGTGACATCCCCACTATTTAAATTTATTAAGTTGTTTATCCGCGACTTCGTTTACATTATTTATGGTTTCAGAATTGTAAATTAAAGAATTTAAGAAAAGTGGGGTGTTACAAAATCTCCCGTCCCCTACTATCAGCACCACAAATGGTAGGGACTGCCAAATGGTTTCCCCAATTCACATGGGTGGTCCGGCTCCCACTTAAATTAATATTAAAGTAAAAGACAACTTTTTGGTCCTACGACTTATAGTGGATGGACATATTTTAGTCCTCCATAAAAAAAATTACGACAATTTTATGGAACACACTTATTGTGGACGAGGAAATTTTAAGTCCTCCGTCTATATTTCCCGTTAGATGGTTGTTTTGAGAAGAGGGTATTTGGTGCCATTTCATTATATCTCCATCTCTTTAATCTTCGTGTCGCCGATACGCGTGTCCACCACGTAGCTCAACGGTCCAGTCTGTACCTACTGAAGCATGTTCCTGCCCTGCTAAAAGTGCCCGCCCGCCGACGGTGAGGCAGACCCCGCCGGGAAACCCATGGATCGGGGCCTTCTCCGTAAAAGTCATGAAAGCCCCTCGTAGTCATGGCGCCGTTGCAGATTTTGATCTGAATATCGGAGTTTCTTGGCGCACTGAATCCACTGCCGAAAGTGGGCTCCCTCCAGGGGAGTTACATGGAATAAAGGAGGGAGGTATAATGAATGATGTAATACCTCTTCTCCGGCTCTAACGGAAAGTAGACATAGGATCAAAATTGTCCTCGTCACAATAAGTGTGTCCATAATTGTCTAATTTTTTTATGGAGGACTAAAATTGTCCGTGCCACTATAAGTTTAGGACCAAAAATGTCTTTTACTCTTAATCTTACATGTAAAGTTATAAACTTTTTTCATCTTCTCAATTTTTCCAATTCTCTTCAATTTCAAATTATGTCCTCTCTATATTGTTGACTCACATTCAAATGAAACCTTATTTAACATACCTACTAGTTTCTCTCTCTAGAACCATATACATATATGCGACATATACGCTATAACAAGATAATTTGTCATTAATAAAATCTATGCATATTTTTCAAGTTAATTTTTCTTTTGTTTTTTTTTTCTAACTACTTGTTTGGTTAACTTTTGTTTCATATTCTAAATAAAATCTATGCATATTTTTCAAGTTAATTTTTCTTTTGTTTTTTTTTCTAACTACTTGTTTGTTAACTTTTGGTTTCATATTCTATTGTTTATCTAAATATAGTTATTTTGTTTGATTCTAAATAATGGATATCAAGGTGCATTTGTTTTGGTTTTTTTTTTTTGAAGCTACTAGCTCTATTACATTGTAGTATGTGTCATATACTTTCTCAACCTACTGAAACACAGGGAGCTAATAACGCCTCCACTGAGGCTTGAACTCACAACCTTCCTAATGGAAGTCCAACCCGGGTACCATTGGACCACATAGTCCTGGTATTTTTTGGTTAATTATGCATATTTGTGTTATGTGATAAATTTTGTATTTAATTTAAAATGAATAATAATGTAACAGTTGTGTAGTATATGTATTTGAGAAAACAATTGTTGTTATGTTATGTTGTGAATAGGTTTACAAGAAATAATCAATATTCTTTAAAACATGTGTGAATGTTAGATTCTTTCAACCGTACAAAGCAATGTGCATTAGAAAACATATTGCAAAATAATTTAATATAGATTCAATTTATAAATGATTTATTCTAAAATTTATTGAATTTGTAAGTAATGATTATATTTTAAAATATGTTACTGGTATCAATATTTGATTTATACTTCCAACTGGCCCCCCGCACTATTCAATCCCAATCGTTATGCGTTAAACCCGTGTCCAGCATGCATGCTGGACACGGGTAACAGTGCCTTTTAGGCACTGTTATCTTTATTTTTTTTTTATTTTTTATTTTTTTTTTAATTTCAAACCGCTTCGTTATAGGAGTATATGTTAATAATTTTATTACATATATGTTAATAACTGTTACATCATTAACTCTAACTGTACGTTCATTAACTCTATAACTGTACATTCATTCAAATTCTCCATAACCATGTACATTTAATCTATAGTTCACAATTTATCTTTATGTTCAATTTTTACCACTAATATGTTCATAATGTAGTTACTTAAGTCAGAGCTCTTGTTCATAATTCGATCAATAACTGTATTGTACATTCATAATTGCATAACTGTAGATTCATAATCTCATAACTAGATTCATATTTATAACTGTAGATTCATAACTCCATTATACTGTAGAATTCTTAACTCTGATAACTGTACTTCATAAATCCATAACTGTACATTCATAAATCTTCGAAGCTCTATTATTATTCACAATTTTAAAGCTCCATGGTCATAAAATTTTATCACTATAATTGTTCATAATTATTGTAATTCAAAGTTAGAGCTCTGTGTTCATAATTTTCATAATTGCATAACTGTACTTCATATGGCATAATTTACATTCATAACGGTATAACTGTACATTCATAATCCAAAAAAAAATAACGCCGTTAACGGCAAAACACGCGCAATTTTTTATTTTTTTTAAAAAAACTAAATGACGCGTTTTTTTAAAAAACGATGTCGTTTTAGACCGTGTCCACTTGTGGACACGAGTCTAGGACATAATTTGCCATTCAATCCTGACTCCGCCCCTGTTCGTAAATTTGACCCTTGAAATCTTTAATCTTCGTTACCCATCTTCATATCATTAAATAAACTTACTTGCAATTTAACCTCAAAACTCATGACTCCCTTCAATTAAGTCCCCATATCAAGAATGCAGGATTAACAAGATTTAGCTCAAAATTGATTTAATTTAATAATAATAACCTAAAATCACAATGAACTAAATATATAAAATATGCACATATTCTATGTCTATCAATTGTATGAATCACGAGAGTTGTAAGAAATTGGAGCTCGACCTCGCCATTAATAGTAGGTAACACGTTTGCAATTGTATATCGAGTTCTCAATGAACGCATCAATGACGAATAAATTAACCTGTATGCCCGAATTAATAAAACCAATTAATTAAAGAGATAAATAAATGGGACAACATATTGAGTGGAAAAGACAAAGTCATTGTATTAATCAATTGTGTAATGAGATTGCAAGAAGGATGGTGTCTTAACAAGACAACTAGTGGATATTTATACTCTTCTTAGCCCTGAAAAAAGGATGGAGGTAGAACCCTTTGACAAAGTTTGCATGTCCCACCGGCCTCACGGTCGGGCCTAGACCATAACCAAGGCCAAGCACCGTGCTCAGCCTTTGGCTGCCAATTAAGGTAAAGCTTTGGGCTTTGGCTCAGTCGGTTGGAAATAATGCTTGTATTGTGTAATACATTTGAGATACAACAAAATTACAGAAGAAAACAGGGAACAAAAATTGGATCATTTGATATCTTCAGGTATGTAATCACTTTCCTAAAAGCTTTAAATCTCTCTCTATAAAAGCAGCAAGGACGATCAAGATTTAATCTTATGACATACAAAAAGATGAATGAACTTCTCAAGTTGCTTATTTTGAGAATTCCCCGTAGAATTGTAAGCCCTGTGAAATATCTTGATTTCCTGCAAATTACATAATCATTTAAAAATTGTCTCTCTCTTTCCGACATCTCTCCAAATATTTATATAAAAATATTTTGACTGTTAGAAGAGGTTACATGAAAGTTACCACGAAGTTAAAACTTCAACTTTCAACAAAGATATATATTAAATAATACTACGAATATATCTATTTATCCACGAGCATAATAAAATCTAATTTCTACCGGATGTATGTTTCTAAGTAACTATGACCCATATGAGGGTATTTTATCGTTTATTGTATTCATCATATCCTTTTATTACTGTCACTATGATGCATGAATCCATTGCAAAGGATTGATATATAATTAGTTTATCATTTTTTTAGGAGTCTTTTAAATACCAGTATTACCACAAGGCATACAGTAGAGCAACGCATGCAGAAAAATTCGACTATGAATTCTCACCAGAGGTGCAGTACAAAATCCATTCGTATAGTTTAATCCCATAACAAAATGGTAGACAATGAAGCTCTTCCGTAATTTTTCAAATGATTTACCGACCATCTGTGGTTTTTGGGCTTTCTCCCCCGGAGGTCCAACATCATACTTGGTTGGTGATTCACGTTTCAGCATGTGCGTCCTTATAAAAAATGTAAGTAAAGAATATAACTCAAGCTTTATGTATTGACACGAAAGGAAAACCACTGGCTTTATGGACGGTGCCAAGCCTAACTCCCTATGTACTTTGTAGTGTCCTCTATACATGTTTATGGCTACTTGGTATATGTAATATGGAATATCGGTGTAGGGAGAGAGTTATACTTTTACATTGAGAGATGGAGTATGCTTCTTGATGGATATGGGGCGCAGTCTTCTCATGTGGATCTTTTCGTTGCGTGGAGAAGTGGTGAGCCTTTCTTGATCTTGTGGAATGAGGCTTCTGGGAAGTAGTTGTGGAGAGTGATAGTGATTTCAAGTGTTTTTGAGGAAACGAGTTTTGTAGAGTCTCTCCCTGTGTATTGCACTGAGGTGACATCCTTCTTCTTGCTTCTCCTCCTTATTTAAGCTAGCTATCCCAAAAGTCTCCGTTGGACCATTAGTAGGGTATGATGGGATAACAGTAGGGTAGTAAGTAAGGGTTTATTGTCTTAATGATTAGGGGGGTTATCGGATATTACTGTTAACCTGGATAATATATAATACGATGTATAGATAATCTGCTAAAGATCGAAAATAAAAACAACAAAAAAGTATGGAAGTAAGGCTCGTAATAGGCCTCCATAAATAGGCTATAACGACTAGTTTAGGTCCGAATCATCTCATCCAGCTTGATTCCTACCTGTGCCGACTTCCGGGTCGAGCCGATCTCTTCGTGTTTTGCTGATAATCTACTCCTTGGGTACTCTCTTCCATTTTCTTTCAATCCTTTGGCTTTTTCTAGTCATCTGGGCATTTATTGCTATCTTGCACAGGCCCTTAGGCCCGCGCCCACGGGTTCAAACTACCCCATACAATACCCTTTCCGAAATCCACTTCCGATATAATCTCTGTTCTCCATACCTCTGGGCTTTTATCTATTTTCCTCGTTTGGCCCCGTGCGTCACGTCATCAGCCCCATCAGAATACCCATTCCGTCCTTCCGAAATTACTTTCAAAAGTCGTATATAATCTCTTCATATTTGTTTCTCAATTAGATTAGGTACAAACTAAAATAGTATTTAGTAAGCTTCCACAACTCGCGAAATATGTATTTAAACTCTTCGATGTTGATCCATCTAAAGGATTAATCTCCAGTGATATATAAATTGCACACAGTCGCTAGGCGAGCACTGAGGCTCAGCCCCGAAAAGCCTCCAAGCAAGGGGCTGTTCGAAGCATCGGGAAGTCGTACCTAAGATTCCTTCAATCAGGCTAAGATAGCTCCTGTAATAAATATATCTATCTTAAATCTACTAGATCCAACCAGAAACGTGATGGATCAAAGCTAGTACATGATATAAATTAAAGATTAACATCTGCAAGACGGAAGGCCCTCTTTGCTCTTGAGATACGCCCAAACGACACCTATATCCACAAGTAAATATTCACGACCTTCAATATATCCAAAATTCCAGTATACTACTACCCACTTACCCCAGAACTTATGCTGTTCCCCAGATAATACTCGTGGCATCCTTGCATTAGCCAGTCGTAATAACATTCTATTCCCCTCTACCAGATGTGATAAATACACTTACAAATAAAGCTGTCACCTTTATCACTTGAACCTATTACACAAAAGCAACCAATAATAACGTATTGTGTATATCTAGAATGTTTTCCATTCACCCTTCTACTACTTCTCTATTATAATATTAATTTGTGTGGAACAAGGATGCAGCAGGTTCTATCTTCACATCTTGTGTCCCCTACCGCAAATTTTATGTGACTAAGCTCGTGAATCCATTTTCAATATTGTATTTAAATATAATGCTTCTTGTTGTAACAATGACCCAACATGTTATAATAACAAAATTTAAAATTTTGGAAATAACAATGTGAAATAGTTGATGGGTTGGATACCAAATAATTCAACAATCGATGTCAGTTTAAGTGATCAGCTTCGCTGAAGTTGTCAGTTCAAGTTCATTTTTGCCCCTGAATTGTTAGAAAGAACAATTGAAGTGATTTATTTTGGAATTAGAGATTAGAGGTTTATTAATCGGAGAATTTTTTTTTTTAATTTTTCAAAAAATTGGAAAATTAGAGAATCGAAATAGAAAACATATTCACTAGTACAGTTTTTCATTTGAAAATTAGAAATAATTTTTCATTTTAAAAAAAATTAAAAAAAAAAATTAATTGAGCGATAGATTGATTGAGCGATTCATGATTTATCTTCACGGTGGCCCTTGTTTTCGTTTTGAATTAAACAAGATTTTGATTGTTGATCTTCTGTTATTTAGAATCCTTGTACTACATTTTGAGTTGATGTTTTTATACATCTAAGAAACTAGCTAAATTTATTTTTTATTTATTTGGGGTGACTAATGTTAAAAGACTAAATTATTAAAGGAAAAAAAATAATATATTAATATTTATCTCTATCATCTATATCTATATCTATATATATTAAAGCAAAATGGATGGCCAAAATTTTTCACCCCATTTCTGCTAATTTATTTTACATATATACTTTAATTTATATACATATATAATAATTACAAAATTCTAAATCAATTATACAAAAATCATTGCCAAGTTACCAAATATAATATTATAATAATTAATTTTATCAAATTTCATAACTTCAATTCTGCTAAATAACTTCAATTCTACTAAATCGTTTTACAATATAACTTCAATTCTTCAATAATTATACAATTACCAATTTACCAAATATAATATTATAATAATTAATTTCATTTCTCCATATTTGTTTTTTCAAAAATTCAAATTAGTTCAATTCTTTCAATTCTGCTAATTTATTTTACATATACTTTATATACATAATTACAAAAATGCTAAATCAATTATACAAAAATCATTGCCAATTTACCAAATATAATATTATATATTAATTTCATCAAATTTCCTAACTTCAATTATGCTACCACTACCACTATATAAATTAAGTATTTCAAGAAACATATTACCACTACCAATTTCATATATTCATTGTTCTCACTAGTTCAGATACATATCTCATATAAAATAACTACATATAATATAATGGCTCCTATTTATTTTATTGAATAAAATAAACGCTATAGTGCGCGCGGGCAATAAAAGTCGATTGATTCGTCTCTACGAAGTCAAGAATAACCGCGGAGCAACCACAGAATCTGTGCTTGAAGATGTGAGGTATATGTTGTTATTTACGTTTGGTATTCTTTTGACATAATAATATCTTAATTATGTAAATGTATTGCCATATTGAAATCTATCCAAGCATACATTAATTCTTTAATTTTGTTTATACTTTACCATCAAACAGTATTAAAATAAACATATCGCCACATTTTTTGGAAAAAAATATTAAAATCTATATTTTTTGATGCACTATTACATTTTTAAAAAAGACTATATGATATTGAAAATTTGGTGTATTTATTTTTTTTTAAATAATCATTCACAATTGTAATTAATTAATATATCAGGTCCCCGTATACATAATTTTATAGTTCATAGTTTTTACTCTTTTTTTAAGATGAAAGATTAATCCATTAAATCATAACACGAATGTTTACCAGAAAAGATGGTGGAGAATCTAGCTATTATCCGCAACCTGACACAGAAAATGCCTCTCTAGCAACAGAATGGGCGGCACTATTCGCAGATCGCTTAACATAGTAAAATTCAACATCAACAACCTCAGATGCCAAATTTTTAATGTCATCAACTATAATACCAAAAGCAGAATTAAAAGATGGCGAACTAACAACATTAAAAACAGTTTAACAGTCCGTTTCCACATCCACATTGCCCATACATGTATTCTTCAGCCAGCTTAAAGCCTCTCGTATGCTCAGCGCCTCAGCTTCCTTTACCATAAAAACCCTGGCAATTTTCATATTCTTGGCAGCAAGGAAGTTTCCATTATCATCTAACCAAAACCCATTTCATTATTCTCTTGCCTTAACGCCGCATCTGTGTTCAACTTGATCACTCCCATGCGCAGGTCTGGTCCAAGTCACCTCGTTCGTGTGTACGTGTGCGCTTGGAGACCTCTCATTCGCACCCTTCCAGCATTCCAGAAACACCAACATGAAGCATAGTATATCAAATCAAAACCAAAACCCTTCCACACACTATCATTTCTGCTGCACCATACCCACCAACAAACCATAGCAAACTTAGGCAAAGAGTCAGCATCTAGCGAATTTAAAGCCCAAAAAAACCATTCACTTAAACTATTACTAGCATAGCTACTGACGGCATTCCCAGTTTGTTCCAAAGGCGAGATTCTTCTGTGCAATAGACAAACAGATGTAGGGTCGTCTCCTGCACGCATCTACACATATGGCAATTCAGAGAGCATTCAACATTTTTAGATTGCAGAATATCACGTGTAGGAAGATAGGCAGATGCTAACTGCCAACAGAAATTCTTCACCTTCGGGGGAATATGCAGGTTCCAAATCCTAGTCCAAGGGCGATCATCCGCAGCCACCATAGTAATATGCTTGTAGCAAATTTAACTGTATAAGCACCCTTCTGATCCCATCGCCAACCCATTGATCTCGTGGCTTCCGAATACTAACGTGAATATTTAAGATCAAGTTAGCATCGCGGACATTAAAAAAATATCATAAACACAATCAACATCCCACCCTGTACCGTGCATATTCATAAGAGAGGACACAGGGGCTCCACGGACTGTCGGGTGCAGTTCCGTCTCCACGTACGGATAGTCATCTACCGGGAAGCCAAGGATCTGTGCCTATAGTAGTCTCATTCTCATCGCCAATTGCCCTTCTACAGCCTTCCTTGATTACTCCTCTCCCTCGCATCAAAGTAATCACAACCAGGATAGTAGCGTGCCTTAAGCACACGTGCCACTAGGCTAGCGGGTTTGGTAATCAACCTCCAAGCTTACTTGCCAAGTAAGGCTTTATTCATTTCATGCAGGAGACGCCTACAAAAGCCTTCCCAGGAGCGCCACTTTATCTCATGACCATCCCCAACACTACCAGTCCACCAATACTGATTCATAATAACCTCAATTTCACGACATAGGCCAGTGGGTAGTAAGAAAATCGACATTGTGTACGCCGGCATTGCCTGCAGCACATTTTTCAAGAGGACTTCTCTCACTGCTCTAGACAAAAACTTGGCATTCCATGACCGAACCCTGGACAGAATTCGATCCTTTAGAAAACCAAAGATGGCCTTTTTCCTCCTGCCCACAAGAGAGGGAAACCCCCAGATATTTTCCACTAGTCAATCCCTCCTCCACTCTCAGAATATCAACCACTTCATTCCGGACATTCTGTGGCACATTAGCACTAAAACAAGCAGCAAACTTATCATAATTAATGTACTGACCAGAAGCTTTCGCATAAGTATCCAAAATGTACCTCATTTGCACACTCTCGACAACATTTGCTCGGTGGAACAGAAAGGAGTCATCAGCAAATAGAAGATGTGAAATGGAGGGTGCACCCCTAGCCACAATAACTCCACGTAACAGACCCATAGACATTCTCCTCTCAATCATGGCACTCAACCCTACCGCCACAAAAAGGAACAAGTAGGGGGAAAGCGGATCCCCTTGCCAGAGACCTCTACCCGGGATAATAAGCCCTACTTGCCGCTGCTCATGCAGTATATGATAACGCACTGAAGTTACCATTTCAAGCAAGATATCAACCCACAGCATGTCAAACCCCATTTTTGAGCATAACTGCTTGGAGGAACTGCCACTCAACCCGATCATAGGCCTTGGACATATCAAGCTTTAGCGCCACAACCCCTTCACGCCCTTGAGTCTTCCGTTTCAAGTGATGGTGCACTTCATAGTCAGCATGATATTGTCAATAATTAGGCGTCCTGGAATGAAAGCACTCTGAGTACTTGATATTAAATTCTGCAACAAGGGTTTTAAACGATTAGCACACACTTTCGCTACTATCTTATAAACAACATACCACAATTGCAATCGGGTGTAGATCCTTCATAGATTCCAGATTGGGCTTCTTTGGAATCAACACAATAAAAGTGTCATTGACTTTCTGTGCGATCTTGGCCGTATCAAGAAAGCATCTGCAAAACACCGTCACTTCTCCCCCAACAATGTCCCAAACAATACTTAAAGAAATCCAGACCAAATCCATCCGGCCCAGGGGACTTATCCGGGTGCATCTGAAACACGGCGGTGCGTACCTCCTCCATACTGAGGGGGCGAAGCAGCCAAGCATTATCGCGGTCGGTAACCTTCTCTGAAATTTTATCAATTACCTCTTGTATATCCCCATAATCCGGCGTAAACAGACCAGTAAAATAATTCAACATGACATTGTCCAACCCCATCTCATCCTCCACCCAACTCCCATTCTCATCCTAGAGCCTCTTAATTGCATTTCTTCGGCATCTCGCTTTCACTGAGTTATGGAAATACTTACTATTAACATCCCCACCCTGGTACCAAAATTCTTTTGCCCGCTTGCCCAATAGGGAGTGTTGTTGCTCCAACAAAAAGAGCATATCCTTTACAACCTATAGCATATTCTCGCATCCAGGCTCATCCCGGCGGGTACTCAACAAATCCAACGGTGCTTGTTAAGCTCTATTTTCCATTGAAAATCTTTGTTATTCAATTCGCCCCCACCTTGAAATATCACGCGCAAATCCTCTAGTCTAGATAAAGTGTCTAGCCCGATGTTCGGTCCCAACTCTGGAGAAAACAATTCTCCATGCACGTCTCCTCCCGTAGCCACATGTTATCAAAAACAAAATCTAGCCCTCTTATGCCACCCCTTGGCAGCTTACGGGCGTAAATGAGTGGAAGATGATCACTATAAGGAGTAGTCATAGAAAGTGCCCGAGCTCCCTCAAACAAATTAGCCCAATTGTCACTTGCTAGGGATTCGACCGTAATTTTTCTCTATCATTCGGTCTTGCCTCTCGCTTAACCTAGGTGAACGGGCCCTCGAAAGGGAACATCCTGCAAACACAATCTGCAACCCCTCTCTAAACCATTTAATAACCAATCGGATGTGGAATGGACAATCTTCTCAGTCTGATCCAGGATATTCATTTGGTTGAGTCACCCAAACCAGCCAGCGTAGTGGTGATTGAGACGATAAAGAATGCAACATTTGACATGCCTCCCACCTTCGATGCCTCTCCGGATTTCAATGTCTAACCGGATTTCAGTATCAATATGGTTAGAAAAAAAGCCTGTCACCCTCAAATCCACACTATTAGACCATAATAGGCATTAGGGCTAAGCCGCCCTGTAGCCAACAACCTCAACTGTAAAAACACATCAAAAACCCAGCTGAACACGAACAACTCCATACGCTGCATCCACAAATGTTTCAATAAGAAAAACCACATTCGCCTCTTCGAGCAAACCAGGTCTGCAAACACACGAACTTGCCGTCGGTTTGCCAAGCCCCGCATTCCAAGATCTTAGACTCATGAATCTCGGCGGCTTACCCCACAAGACCTACCTCCAATCCGTTTTTTGACAGGGATGATTCACAGTCCATATTAACATTGATTCAATCATATGTAACCCTCACCTTCTTTCTACACGACGGCTTTTTCACTCCCCAACAACATACCTGAATCCATCTCGTGGCTGCTGGAACACACCACCCCATGCACAGAACTCAAAACCCGCAACAGTATTGATCAGCCTGCACTTGCTGCCTCTCGTCTCCTCTGCAGTCCTCCACAAACCATAGCGCAGGAGATTTCTACTTCTTTCGCTCAACATTGTCTTAGGCGCAATCAGCACTGGGTTCAGAGTGGGGGCTCCTCGACATGATCCGGCCATAGTAAGCAACACAATTATGCTTCTCGCTTTTGGATTGCAACGCTGCAATGCCAACTACAATGCTTATCGCCATGCCCTATCAAACCGCATAGAAACAAGAAGTCGGTAGCACGTTCATAACGAAAGTCAATGAAGGACCAACTTCCAGCATCCCTCTTCAAGCTTTCATCTGCTTCTTGAGAGGTTTCGATAGAGTTAATACCCATTGAGGTCATCCGCAGTACCTTGTTTTGCCAACATTAGTCCTAAACTTTTCAAATTGACCATCTGGTTGGTCCTTCGACTTTTTAAATTTAACCATTGTGTCCAAGTTAAACCACCTATGTCCTTTATGTTTTCAAAATTTAACCATCGTGGTCCCTTGAAAGGACCATGGTTGGTTAAAATTTAATAGTTGAAGGAACCATCGGTGATTAACTTGGACCACATGAATGTTAAATTTGAAATCGAAGATGCATAGATGGTCACTTTTGAAAGTTAGGACTAAAACATGACAAAATCACTATACTTAGAGGGACCTCAAATGGTATTAACTCGTTTCAATATGTCCAACGAGACTCGAACACCGTAGGAAAGCTCTCATAAAGCCATCAAAATTCCGGTCATCAGTTTGCACCACCATCGCAGGAACGGCCAATCGTCATAATCACAAACATCAGAGGAAACAATTGGTAGGCATGTATTTTCGGACCCAGAAATCCGCATGGGTTAGGATAAACAAACATCGGGATCATCCCTAGGTTGCAGTCTTCATAATCAACAGGTTCTGCTCATAAGACCCATGTCCCTCATTAATGATTACATGAGATCCCTCATGGTAGAAGCGGAATAGGTACCTGCGCGGTTGTAGCTCACGCATATTCACTCTCATAGCCGCCTGCCACACACCAGCCATGGGTGTCTTGAAAAAGCAAAACGAATAAAACGATTCGTTACAAGCCTTCCAACCTCCTAATATGATTCCTCGTTCAGGTGCGTTTGATCACCAGACACATGAGAACTCTGTACAGAGATATCGTCGTTCATCCACGGTCCGCCAAAGTCAGATTGCGCACAGTTCTTCCACGTCCCGAGTAGCCATGCGTTGGCGCCCAAAGACACAGCGGAGTTACCACGTTGGTTTTGGTGAAGAAAACGCCGCAAAACGACGAAACTGGCAAAACCTAGTGCTTACTCGCGAAAGTACGAGAGAATTAAAAACTCATTTTAAATAATAACAAAAAGTAAATAAATATATGTACTTTATTCTATAGAATTCAGATTGCATTTTTTCAATTACAACGTTGAACAAGTAACAGTGGTGAGGTAATTTCTTCTTTGTAATTTAATTAACTATTTTTCATATTGGTTCTTTCTAACTTGCGTAAATATAGTCAATAAAGAATATGTACACTTTATTTTATTGTTTTAAAAAGGAATTATCTTCTAGGGTGAGGTCACTACAACAATAAAAGAACAACCCCAACAAGATGCTAAAATTTGGAAGATTAATTGAATCTGGATCTTCCAATCACAATGTTAAGCGTAGACGGGATGATTTCACTCAAATGGTGGAGGAGAAGGCCAAATCCATGAATAAGTTCTTGAATAATGTTGGGTTTAGATTTGTGTTATGTAACACAATGATTTATCTGATTGTTAAAGATGTGCATTAAGTTTTTTTATTCCAGATATATATATATTTTTGTATTAAGAATTTATTAATTATTATACATGATAATTAGTTCAATTAACAACCTTATTTTAAGATATAAATCCAATTAGTCGTAGAACCAAAGCAAGCACTATCGAACATAATAAACAAAAATATAACAACATACCTAATTCCCATTACAATCCATGATTGACTGGTTGCAGATTAAGAACTACCATGAAATAACAATGAAAACTATCTCCATGCACAAGATACGTGCCATAGAGTTGTTGAACAATTAATAACACAAAAAAAAAAATAAAACACTTTGCAATTGCAGTATTTATGTAACAATTAACACATTGTCATCAACAATGCAATTATTATTAAATTTCTGCGAACACCACGATGTAAAATAAAATCAAATATTATTCAAAATCATTCAAAATATGACCCGAATATTAAATATTTTAATATGAACCAAATCGGTAAAATAATTATAAATTATTAAATTATCTTGATGTAAAGTCAAATTAAATATTTATTAAAAAATCATTCCAAATATGAGATAACAAATTTATTATCATTTTAAAAGCAAAATCATTCCAAATATGAGATAACCTTATCATTATGGATTGAATCTAATTTAACAAATTATATTTTAATAATATATTAATTCATCAAATTTCATAACTCAATCCTGCTAAAATCATTTTAAAATTCCTTAAACGGAATTGGAGTATTATGTAAAAATTAACTCATTTCATCAAACCGTGCCCAATTATAAATTTCTGCGAACACCACGGATGTAAAATAAATCCAAATATTATTCAAAATTATTCAAATATGACCAATATTAATATTTTATATGAACCAAATCAATAAAATAATTATAAATTATTTGAATTATCTGATGGTAAAATAAAATCAAATATTATTGAAAATCATTTCAAATATTGAGATAACTAAATTTTATATCATTTTTAAACAAATCATTCCAAATTATGAAAACCTTATCATTGCAGATTGGATCCCAATTTATCAAATTTAATATAATAATAATTAATTAATTTCATCAAATTTCATAACTTCAATTTTGCTAAATCATTTTAAAATTCTTGACGGAATTACAGTATTTATGTAACAATTAACTCATTTCATCAACAGTGCAATTATAAATTATGCAAACACCACGATGTAAAATAAAATCAAATATTATTCGAAATCATTCTAAATATGACCAATATTGAATATTTTATATGAAACAAATTGGTAAAATAATTATAAATTATTTGAATTTATCTTGATGTAAAATAAAGTCAAATATATTATTGAAAATCATTCCAAATATGAGATAACAAAATTGATATCATTTTTAAAAGTAAAATCATTCCAAATATGAGATAACCTTTATCATTGCAGATTGGATCCAATTTACCAAATTTAATATTATAATAATTAATTTCATCAAATTTCATAACTTCAATACTGCTAAATCATTTTAAAATTCTTAAACGGAATTGCAGTATTTATGTAACAATTAAATATCATTTCAAATCACCATGTGCAATTAAAATTTTTGTGAAATATGATGTATAAAAATATAAAATCAAATATTATCAAAATCATTGCTAAAATTATAACACATATTGAATATATTTATATGGAACCAAATCGGTCTAATAATTAAATATTAAATTATTAAAATTATCTTGATGTAATAATAAAATCACAATATGGTCTCCAACAACTCAAGTACAAAATGTTACATCAACAACCAACGTGGTTATATCACGAAATCTTAATAATTTTGTTAATTTCGTACACTATTTTGTATATTGCTATGTTAAAAGTAATTTCATTATTGTTTTACTATTTTGCCTTACATTTTTTTTTAAAAGATCGACTTGTAATTTGCAAATTTTAATATAGTAAATTCTCTTAAAATTTTCACACAATTAGCACAATATCTTGAACAATATCTTCCCGTGGCATTACAGGTTACTATACTTAGTAATCAATTAAAAGTATATCCTAAGTACAATAGTTAGTTTGGTGAGATAATAATGAGCTATATTTATACATTATATGATTAACAAATGTCATG
>VALG01006909.1:0-13149 GCA_009835305.1 Ipomoea purpurea
CCACAAGAAGTTTAAAGAATCCCTTCAGGAGCAAATCAATAAGAAGAACCTTTTAAAGAAAAACCCTTCCATAGGCCAAGGAAATTCAATGTAAGGGCTAAGAGCGGTACACCCTCCCTCATACCACGGTACTGAGGTAGGGTGCTTAATCGGGGGCCGTGTTAATGCTATAAGCATTAACCCTCCATGTTTCGGCCCAAAAAAAAATGCGATTGTCCGTGGCGCCATCAACGATTACATGGATATCGATTGATGATTGAATGATGACCTGCCTGCCCTTTGCCATTGAAAAGTGAACCCTGTGACCTTTGATGTGCCACTCCTTATGATGTTAAAAATACTATATATTATATATAATTTACTGTTGATGTTTAATACCTGCTAAGTCTATATCCGATTTTTAAAAGCTAGAGTCTCGTAAGTTTTCTTCCTTAGATTTTACTATTAAAATAATAATATATATATTCAAAAATAATAATAATATATATATATTACTAACCTATAACTGTATTTCAACGCGTTGGGAGTGGGTTACCAGCATCTCTTGGCTGAACAGATATATTTGGCTTTCATGGCACGGATGAATAGACATCGGAGCGCGCTAAGAGATCTGAAGCATAGAGTAGCTAGTTTCCCTTTTGGCCTGCGTGCCATGATTATGTATTGACATTATTCAAGGATTTAGTTAGTCTAGCCTGTGCAGCCTGAGTCTCTCTAAGCTCAGGTGTCGGCATAGCACCCATACTCTTATTGCTATGATTTTGGGATTCTAACCTTGATTATCATACAGTTTTAAAAGTTTCAAAATTTTGGGGTGCTTATCTACATCAGTTTCATCTTTGAATATCAAGAAACATCCAAGATTATCAAGAACAACACACCAATCATCAAGATCTTTTATCGTCATTCAACGACTTATCAAATCCACACACATACGATCCATCTCATCCAAATCCAATCCAAGATCATATCCATCCATATCATCAAAGATTTACTCAGACACAAGCATAGAAAAGGAGCCAATGAAAAGATCTATAGCAAAGAAAATAGGTTATCCGTTTGAGACAGGGTTACCTCCTTAGCCTTAATTAGATCTCCTTGGCTATTAAGGCTCTTTTCTCTTACAGTATCTCTTCTATCTTGATTTCTTCCTACGCATTTAGTGGTGGGGATTCTCGGACTCTTGTGTGGTGATATTATTATGCGTCGTGGGTTGCTAAGTGCCCTCCTATCCCTACCTTTAATTATCACTCTAAGAATCTCTCAATCAGGCGCTCTAAATGGTATGTCGGTCTTTTCTAATTCTATTCCCTGTATAGGACTACCAGGGGTTGGGTTTAGAGATGACGGGTCCATGGACTATGGTCGGACCCTTCTAGTCTAATTAATGGCATTTCTAATATCTTTTAGGGTAATGTAACCTCTAAATAATCTCACGTTTGGTTAGAGGCATCGTAACACGGGTGTTACAAATAGAATTCTCTATCTCCATATCTCAATATGATCAAGGTAAAGACTTTCAAACATGGATATCGAGTTTTGGAAAATAGATACCCTACGGCTCACTTGCCCACATTATGCACCTTCTTAAAACATGAATATGCTCACAATGCCATTTACTCAGTAAAATATGCTTCCAACTTCTATTAACTGGTGGAAACTCAACACTTCATATTTCATCGCTTGTAACTCATAAACTTGACAAATCTTTCTCAAAAACACTTAGCAAGTGGTTAACGCATGCTATTGAAACTAAAAAATACTCAAGGGAACTCATTTGCTGCAATTCATTTCAAGATAAGCAACTTATTGCAAATTTCATCATTTTAACAACTTGACAATAATCTTAGTACCTTCATTGTGACACCCGAAAACCCCCTTAATATGAGGATATAATTGGGGACATTAATCCTAATTTCCTTTGGTAATTTATCCTCCTAAAATCCTGAATCTGTCATAGTCCGAGGGCCTTAGTTTTTGACCTACCTTCTCTTGGTGCCCTTGTGCTCTTGTGTGTTTACCATCAACTCCCTTACTTCATCCTAGACTGTTAGTAATGGGTAATGTAGAACTTTTTCACCGTTGTGTGGGGGCATTCTTGTTTCCCTAACAAGACCCCACCTTCATTTCATACTAGCCAAGCTACAAAAATTCTCCACCTTCTCTCCTAGAAAGAAAGAGCTTGCTTATTCCTCAAGCTAAAAAGTGTCTTTCCAAAGCTTGTCAAAATACCAACCAAGATTCCAACTTTCCAATCTTCCAAGCATAGGAAATGGTAATGACTTATGTTGTATTAGTGCTTTTAGCCATCTTTTTAGGTATCTTTATCCTAAGGTTGTTGCTTTCTTGGTTGGTTTGGGTTTGTGTATAGAAGGTGGTGAAGCAAGAGGAGCCTCTTTTTGTGAGCGCTTTTGCAAGGAGTTTAAATAAGAAGTTACGGCTACAAAGGTAACCCATGCTATACAAAACCTACTTTTCTTACTTATATGATGATTTCTTGGCTTCTATTGAGTTCTTGATGTGATTTCATGAGATTTCTGAATGGCATGATCTGTGAAATGCATGTTTAGAGCTTGTGTTTAGGTTTCTTGAATGTCATTGCTTGACTTATTCTTTGGTTCAAGTCATATCTTTGTTGTGTGTGAGGTTTTGGGTATTTTGGACTTGAACTTGACTTTTGGTGATGAAAATCCCCGAAGGGATTTCTGGTGTGTTCTTCGTGTATCCCACGGGCAGGGACACGGGTAGCCGGTACCCGTTAGTGCTGTCAATACGGGCTGGCGGGGCGGGGCGGGCCAAAAGCCCGGCGGGCCGAGGGCCTAAACGGGGCGGGCTAAAAAAAGCTCGCTCCTAAACGGGCCTGGTTTGACAGCCCCGGACCGCCCGCCAGTGGCCCGCGGGCTAGGCGGGCCCCCGCCAAACCCCTTTTTTAAAAAAAAAAAAAATTATTCATCAAGCATCACTAATAATAAAATAAATGATATATACAATCATACTCACATTAAATATTACATAAAGTCTAAGTTCATAGTTTATCTAACATCAAACTTGTCACCAACTACAAAGTCCAAAAATATTACACATAACAATAATTTTAAAGTGCATATTTATATAAAAATATTTTATATAAAATAAAATATGGCGGGCACCCGCGGGCCCCGGCGGGCGGCCTGGCGGGCCGTGGGCCTAAGCGGGCCTAGCAAAAAGAGCCCGCTCTTAAACGGTCCTCTATTTTCAAAACCCGCCCCCTAACCTACAGTAGGGCGGGGCGGGCCGGCCGGCGGCCTAAGCCCGTTTTGACGCTCTAGTACCCGTGGGTCCCTACCCATGAGGAACAACAGTGGAGTGGGCAACTGGCTTGTACCCCGACGGGAAGGAGAGTAGGGACCCGGATACCCGTGGTCCCCAACCCGGGGGACATCTTGTGGTGATGGTCGGGGATTTTTCTCCCTATGATTCCTTTCTTCTTGTATATGCAGTTTTGGCCTTGCCTTGTTGAATGGTTGAACCTTTGAGTGTCTTCTTGCATGTTTCGTATGTCTAGAACGATGTTAAGGAACCCGTGTTAGATTTGGTGTCTTGAATCTGTGCTAACGGTCACAACTTTGTGATTCGTTGGATTGATGATATTGAAGTCCCTTGTGATTCGTTGGAATTATCTTGGTTTGCCCCAGTTTGTTAATGCATGCTAGTTTGTTGGATGTTCTATACTAGTATGTGTGGTTTGTCCTTCTCGTTGAGGATGCAGACTTGTTTTTCTATCGGGTTGGTTCGTGGATGGAGCCCACCGTGATTGTTGAGTATTGTCTCTTGCTATTCGTTAAACCTCCCTCTTGATTGGCTCTTGCTGAATATCGGATCTTGTGCTGAATCATATAATTCTGTTGCTGCTTGATTGGGCCTATTGCCATTGATGCCTCATCCTCTTGATGATACTGGTGGTGTGACTATGATGAAATTGGTGGTTTGTTACTGAGCCTTTTGCTCATGAGTTTGGCGTATGTGACTATGATATTAATGGTACCCTCGAGTACTTGAGAGTTCGGCGGTATTGTTTGGCGCAGTTTGGCGGGGGACACGGTCCCAGGAGGTAAAAGGTTGGACTCAGAAGTACAGTGGCACTCAGAGGTACAGGTTGGAACTGTGATAAGGCCGGGGGTAGCCATAAGGGTGGTACTATGTAATAAGGTCGGACTTGTAACTTGATATGTGAAATGTGTTGATCATTATGATGTTGTTGTTGTATTCCATTGCTTGCTTCGAGCATGTCTAGATGAACTCTACTTTGTGATCAGTAGGTTGCATCTAGAGTCGTGTCTGTCGTGGTTACTTGTGTCCTTACCTTGTGATCTTGAGATCTTGGTCTTATTGTGAGTGTGATGAGTCTTTGATGTCTCTCTCGATTTTCAAATGATATATATTGTATTCCTGTCTCAAATGGTTTTGCTTATAACTATCTATCTATATGATACTTAACGCGTATTAGTGGGTTACCAGCATTTATCGCTGACCGAGTGTCATCCCCTTTATCTATATGTTGTTATAGTTTTGCCTAGATGAAGAGCGCGCTATTCACTGTAATCAACAAATGAATAATCTAAGTCTGATGCTTCACTTTGCTATTCATGTAATCAACTTCTGCAACAAATATCTCTACACAAACTACTATAAAACGCTAAATTCTTCTCCAAACTCAACGAAATCAAAGCCAAAACGTGTGTCAAGACGGCCCCCAGGTACCGAGCCACAAGGGCCCGCGACACCTTGTCCGAAACGACACGTAGTTGAACTACAAGGGCCCCGCCACTCGCACAAAAAACTCTTAACGGGGCTAAGGGGCGGGACTTAACTAGGCTCGCCGCTCAAACCGCCTAAAACGCGGCTCTAGGAAACGGCCCTCTCCTAGGGCCGGTCTACCACGGTGCTAGCCAACGGTCTCCTAGGTGAGTCGTTGGCTAGGGCTGTGAAACCTACTGGTGCACACTGCATGTGCACCAGTAGACTTCTTCTCATCTGCAAATAAAATCTCAGGCATTTCCGACACATCCAAACCATCAATAACACATCATAAACCAACAATAGATCACTTAATAGTTCAAATACTTCAAATATTTACATTTCTACTCATTTCTACTCAAAAGAAAGATTTCACATAGTCTTGAAAGCTTTGGGAGTCCATGGGTTATACTTTTGAAGCTTTCACTTCTTCTAGCTTGGATTCCACATTCTTCCTTAGATAGCTACAACCTCCTTCACCTCCTAAACATCCCAAACAAACCACAAAACCAACTTAAACCTAGAACCTCAGAGAATGGATGGAGCTAAAAGAAATGAATGGATGGAAATGGAATATGGAGAGCTTACTGTGGATGACTTGGTGCTCTTGTAGGGGAGGGAGACCAAGGTGGAAACAAGAGGCAAAGTCTGATAAATGGCTCAATAAATAGTAGCACAAAAACCCTATGAGGATCTCCTATGGAGGGCAAAGGTGTAAAGTTTGGTTAAAAGTTTGCATAAGACAACATTTGGAGTAGTGTGGTCCACCATGCTCCATGAACCAAAGCAGAATTGCTATTTAAAATAGTTGTGGGGTTGAAAATGAAATTTTCCCAAAATGATTTCTAGATGAACACTTGGTTTAAGCTTCTCGAAATTCTCCCGGTTTCACTCAGATAGATTTCTCAGTTCAAAACTTAGTACACAATGTACCCGGAAATTTAGGATATTGGTTTCTAATCATGTTTTGGTGTCGAATTTATTTAAAAGCGGCTCAAAATAATATATTCAACACCAATTTCATCGCAAAATTTTTTATGGAGTGAAAATTGGCTATTTTGGATTTTCTTAAATTTTGGGTTGTCACAACAACGGTCAAACAAATGGAGGACCAAATTGGTTAAGATTTTTAAAGTTGAGGGACTTAATTGGTTTTAAAAAATAGTCAAAAATCAAATTGATAATTTCGTTATAGTCAAGGGACCATTTTAGTAATTAACTCTTAATATATGTATCATAGTCGAGGGATTAAAAGTGATATTTTCTCATTTTGGAATTAGGTGAATGACACACGCGAGTTTTTTACTTGGGTAGCATGTAGGGTTGACCCGGTCTACGTCATAATTTGAGATTGTCTTCTCTCAATTTGACGATTGTCTAGGGGCGGTTCCGGTGGGCTTAAGCCCTATACCCCCCGGCGGCGGTTACACCGTTAATCATCTCGTAGGGCTTAACTCCAGAAGTTCTAGTGGGCTTAAGCCCAGAGGTATATTAACAATAATTATCTAACTGTGTTTTAGAATAATGATGTTGCTTTTTTATTTATTTATTTTTTTTTTTGATCGCTACTAGCTCTATTACATTGTAGTATCTGTTCATATACTTTCTCAACCTACTGAAACACATGGAGCTAATAACGCCTCCACTGAGGCTTGAACTCACAACCTTGCCTAATGGAAGTCCAACCCGGGTACCATTGGACCACATAGTCCTGGTATGTTGCTTTTTTATTTTATTGATAATGATTTCCAATTTTTTAATCCCTCAGCTATTGGTTTTTTCCACCTTTATGGGGTGTTTGGTCTCTTCTTAATTACTTACTATTCATGAGTCAAATCAACTCCTTTTTCTTTTTCTTTTCTTTTTTTTTTTTTGGTTTTCTTTTAGTATTTTTTTTATTCATTTTTAAATTTATTTTTTATATTTAATAGTCCTTTTAGTGTAGTTTCTAAATACATAGATTTTGTATACCTAACCCTAAACTTAATATTTTTTAAAATTTAAATTAAAAATAACTTCAATCAAACCTCGTTAACTGCAACCAGACACATAAAATGAGACAAGGGAGTAACAAATGAAACACCAACATATTTACACAATGTAAACTTTATCACGCAGTAGAGACGAAGGCGGAGGGGGTTGGCGCCGCCCGGGTGGCCGGTCTTCGTTTGGTGCGTTTTTTCCTCTAACGTTTCTTAATTGTAAAAATGTATCTCAAAATAATGTGTTAAATTAATCAATGATCGACGCGCCGCCACATAGAATTCTGAAGTCTCGTCACTCAGTAAGCTTGATTATCGAAATCGTGCTAGGGAAATTTACCTAGGAGGATTAAATACTGATAGCAAATTATATTATGCGCACCTGTACATTTGAAAAATGTTAATAGTCACAGGAAAAAACACAGTGATACAAATTGGAATAGTCATGCAGCCAAGATTTGAACAAATTCTCAATAGTCGAAAGACTAAAATATAAACTATGTAATCGATAGTCGAGGGTTAAAAACTGATAATTTTCTCATGTTTGGATTTAGGTAACCGCGCACACACGGGTTCTTTGACCGTGGTAACGCTCGTAGGGTGACCGCGGTCCAGACATAATTCTACGACCTTGTCTCTATTCCCCAGAGTTCGGATGGACGCTCTAACTAGACATTCTACATAATCCCCTGGCCCGGCTGATACACCGCCCGCGCAGACACACCGTTATCCATTTCGCAGCGCGTAACCCCCGAGAGGTTTTCCCGAGACTGTGAAGACTACACCCCACGCCGGACTTCACACGGTTAGATCATTGCGCATCGGGCTTAACCCCCAGAGGCTCCGAAGGCTTTAAGGACTTAACCCCGAGTGGCGGATTTCACCCGTTAATCGCATTTCCCCCAAGCGCTAGCCTCCAGAGTTGCCGAAGGTCAAGCCTGCACCCCAGGCTCGCGAATGACACCGTTAATCATCTTCACACGGCTTCAACCCCGCCAGAGGTATCCAGGCTTAAGCCCAGAGGCTATTCCTATACAATGAGAACTATATCGACGAACGTGTGGGGTAGATAATAGGAGGCTGTAGGATACAGTATATTATGTCAGAGAAAAGTGCCTACACCCCTTAATGGGGTGTTTGCGTCTCTTTCTTAACTTTCTTCAGTCTTCCTCCCGTTCTTTTAGTATACAATGCAGGTGAGAGGATGGTTCCATTTGTGCTGCAGGCCAATTCGGTTTATGTCCAAACAATAGTGTTTTACAGTCTACCCGGCGCGTGTTGAGATGATTGGTTCAGAGGTTTTTCGTGTGGTACGCAAAAAACACGAAAGAAAATTGTTTCTAAAAAATTACTCATTTTATAGAATCATTTTTCAGAATTTTATTTTCCATTCATTTCAAACCGACCTTATCGCGGAATGGGAATGATGAAGGGTAGATTCAAATAAAAATCCAGTTATACGTCCGTAATTGGTTACCCATGGCTCAAATTTCATTCTCCGCAATATTGGTGACGTTAGGTGTACACTCGCAATCCCCCAATATACCCGGATTTGTATAACTACCTCCAAAACGCTGTCGGGCCGGGGTTGGGCCCTTAGGGTTGGCGGGTTCAGCCTTTTTAGGAATGAAGATTTCGTATATACTCCAGAATTCCTTAATACTACGTGGTTTTTTTAAATCTAGTAGGTACTATTTTTTAATTTAAAAACTGATTACAAAATACATGAAGTGTTATTTTAAGCATACTATATTTACCCGTGCGCGACGAGTATGTAGAATTAAACAAGCATTTAATTCTGTATAGTCGGCGTTATATGGTAACAAAATTGTGTTACAATAAATGAAGTTTAAATTGAGAAGTATACTGAAATATGATTCGAATTCAAGCACAAACAATATGAAGAATGTTTATTATACAATATTGTAGGTTCAAGAGAGTAAGTAGAATATGACAAATATACAAATCACAAAATTATTAGAAACTTCTCATGATCAATACAAACAATTAGTGGTGTGTTTATCAGGCCGTTGAATTGGTCTTTGGCTAATCAACTATTTTGAGACCCGTCTGGACTGCTTAACTCGAGAACAGCACGTACAACTGGCATGAACAAAAAAACTGGTGTTTTTAGAATTAAACCACATGAGTGTACGCTTTGTTCTTGATTTGTCTAAGGGTATGTGCAGTATACAGTCAATTGGAATCTGCCCTTCGGTGTGAAATTTGCAACGCGCAATCTTGTATCGAGAGGGTGAAAATTGACATCGGGTTCAACACTTTTGGTACCCTTGTTAGGCCAGTCGAATCGCCTTGCATAACCATGGTCAGCTAACTTTGTGATTATCAACGGTGCCATTTTTTGCACAAACCCAGAGAATGGTCAATTGTTCCTCATTAAAAATTAGTGCGGCACCTACTTTGAGTTCAATGCATGATTGGGCAAACTGAAACCCTGAGATGCTGTTAGTAATTCCGGATGCTGTGGACGTCTCCCAAAATACTTTTGTCGCCAATGCGGCTTTGTGCATACTGCTCGTGAACTAAATACGATCTGCTCTCAGCATTGGTGCAACTCAGTCATCATTTTCGTTCACTGCGTTGACCCGCGTCGAAGCGTTGGCTGCCCGAATCATAGCACGACCAACTCAGATTTCTGGATCAGTTGTTTCCATTTGCGAAACATTGAAAGATGTACCGTTACACAATTGCTTTTAATATCATCCGAGTCCTGTTGGTAGATCAACATGTCTGTGGACATTGTTCAATATCTGCGAACCCATCATGTTCGCCACCTAGTTTCCATCACCGCGTATCATGCAATCCATTCAGCAAAATTCTTCTATACTGTCCGTTTTCCAAGGATTGTGGTACTGGAACATATCCAGGTTCGTGTCAACCTTAAAATTTGCAGGCTATCCCGTAGGTAGATAATTTATCGTTGCAAGCCAACAACAATTGCCGTGTACCTTTTGGACTAACCGGCCGAAATTGCTGACGAAGTCTCCACTAGCACAACTTTTTACCACCAAGAGGTCTTCATTTCACTAGTTGCCGGTCTACGAAAACGTAGCAAACGATCCTCATAGTTCGGCCCTCTCACAGGCCTCTCAAAGCCACCACGCTTGCTGCAGGCTCATTGGAGCGTCGTCCAAATAATCAAACCGTGGTTTACCACAACTTCAAGCAGCTGCTACCTTCGCTTAATGATTACAGGTTCAGTCTTCATTACTTGCGAAAGTATTGCAAATCGTCGAAGTAGCACGTACGACAACCTCGGTAACAGAAGAGAACTATGGCCGTTGAAGCCAACATTTAAATATGTTCACCCTTAGCTCGGATGCCCAGCTGACCAAGCTCCCTCCCACAGCTTACAGTTTCCTGTTCCACCGTAAATAGTAACAAACAAATAATCCCCCTCTTAACCTTCATAGATGTCTTTATAACACTGGTGTCATAGATGAGCGACCTGTGCTTCAGTTGCCGGTCTTTGAGACAACAGTTCCAGCATGCTCTTTCAAGCTGTTCACGATTGTAAACTCAACTCCTGTCCACATCACTGCACGGCGGGCCCTACTTCTGCGAAAACAACCTTGAATTATCTGTACAGTGGTAATGGCATCGGAAGCGGATAAGTTCGCCTGCGCTTGTGAGAGCTCGTATTCTTGCTGACAGTTAGGCTCCTCTGAACTTAAGACAGACTGCAAAGTTGCTTCTTGCGTCATCCTCCTGTCTTAAAAATCAATCTGTCTGTATGAACGCAGTTACGAATTCGTACTTAACAATTAATGGATTTAAAAAAAAATAGATTACCTGGTTGAATTAACGTATCTCTCTTTGATACAGTTTGACATCTTCCGACAAGTGGTTGCCACACTTGATTGCCAAACATTGACGGCCTCACCAATTGATGACGACTGTTACGTAACCACAACAAATAGCTTCCTGCAATGAATGATCGAAGGACCAGGTAGCTGCGCTTCATCTTATACGCAGTGCGGAATGTACTTCTTATCATCGCGCTAACATCATGTGCAGTAACACCGCATCTCTAAAAGTCAACGGTACTCAACACCATTTACATTTTAATATCTAAAGGATCTTTGACCACGACATGTTACAAGTAGACCCTTAAATAATGAAAGGTTCTGAAGCCGTGGGACATAGAAGAGTCCTACAACTCTGCGATCTTTCTTTCTTGGTGTCAATTCAGCGTATGTCCTTTTCCACACAAATTTGGTAGGACATCAATCATCACATCAATAACGCTGCGCTTTAAATTCGTTCGGTTCGCCATCAACCCCACTGCGGGTTAAACATACTTTTGTCACAACAGTTCCCTATCTACAGAACATGAGTCATAGCCTATCGTCGTCCCGGAGAGCAGCAACGACTGCAGTCACGGCAAGTGAAATCTTAAATGCGCTCTACCGGTGCAGCGTCCTATATGGACTTTACAAGCTAAACAATCGCCATGCCGGCCTCGCATGCCAGATATGACCCGCAATGCGAGTCGAGTACATGTTTATTCACTCAATCATCCTCATTCAGCTCGTCATCATGATGCTGTCTTAGTAAAGACTCAGCCGTTCACGTCGTTACCCTTGTTGAACATACTTGAATAAGTATTTGCAATGGATCTATAGATGTAACACCCCTCTACCAATTGATGTGTGCCTTTGGGCTTCAACCAGTAGTCCGATAACTGAGGTACAACGTATCTATCTGTCAACTCAATTCATCTTTGTTTTTAATGTCTCTTATCATTCTCTACGAGTACAATCGGGTACGAGCGCATCCTGCGCAAGAATGAAGTGCATATAAAATTCCTTGGAAAATGCTCGAGCACTTCTGAATCTGTACAATGGCAATGGTGAATCAACTGAAGACCCACAGTGGTCCGCTGCCAACATAACATCCTCGACCCTCTTTGCCAATAATCGATGTAAATACTCAACTTGTCCTGCGATCTCTGCCGACATGACATGTCCATAAAGCAGGTTGCAAAGCAACTCGTAATTTTAAGAAACAATAGATAATATGCAGGCATGTGGGGACCCGTTTTGAACCAGATTCGTGTATATGATCGTTCCAAGAAGCACAAAAGTGTGACGATGTTAGTAATACTAATGACTGTCAAATCAAAGTACTGTACTGAGCAAGTATAATATAACAATATCGAGCACCTGCTCTTATAGACAAAAGTTTCCATTTTTTAATTTCTTATTAAGCAATCTAGCTCATCTTAAAAATTCTCAAATAGATGTCCGGACGATCTTCACTTTCAAATTTCTTTTCCCGAAAAACCGTTAACTCGGCCCATGACTTACGACGTACATGTAAATGTAATAAACAGGTTTGGGTAGCCTATAAATCTGCAAATTGCCATGGCATCTTGAATTCTGTATCATGTATCTTGCTCCTCCCGTGAAACTCGAAGGTAATATTATCTTTTTACTTGAGACTCGGTTGCACTTCCCGCGGTTACCAATCAAAACGACATTGATACGCTCACATCTAAAGACTTTCTGATTTGACCTAATTCATACAACCTCAAGATTCAACATAGTAACCATCAACCAAGCAACTGTTGGAATACTTTAGCGTACAATACTGGGTGAGATCTCATTTGATCTTCATTATACGGACAGGCGAAGTAACTTCTTTGCTGAAACACTCTTTTCTGCAAAATTTTGCTTTAGCTGTAGCAATGGCACTATTTCCCTACAAACCATCCTCCCCGTCAGGCCAACAAAACTGGGCTGAAATGGTAGATAACTGTTAATTCACTAATCGTTAACATGTCCAGACCTAAGCTCAACACAATACTCACGTTCACCATGCAAGGGTATACGACCCAACAATGAAACAGCAACCTCGCTGAGCAGCTTGGTAGTGCATACGTTCTACCATCTTCAGACCTTTCCGATAACTCTCATTGCTAACTCACTCTGTAGTAATTGCATTAATGATTAGCCATTCCTGAATGACTTAACAAAAACTTGTTCTAGCTCTTGCTTATGTCGAACTACAACGCAAGATGCACGCAAACAATTCTTTCCGTGCTAAGAGAAAAGAATAAATACATATTAGTTACATATTCGTACAATGGGATAAAAAATCCTATCCCTAACATCCAATGTTCTTTTAACCTGGAAGAGTTGCAGAGAATTTGGTATCCATTTTCTGTATCGTGAAGTATAATTGGTCAATTTCGGTTGAGTTCTCCAGTTGGAGCAATAAACTTCAATGCGTGGATTTTTGCACCATCTTATACGCAAATATGGGTGGCGATGGTTCCATTGATAATATCCTGGTCTTCCACCCATTGACGTGAAGCAAAACATATTGCTATATGACCTTATAGCTTCTTCAAAAAGCATCTTTCTCT
>VALG01006911.1:0-10863 GCA_009835305.1 Ipomoea purpurea
TAGAATACACACCTAGGAGTTGTCTTGTGTTGTTGTTGTCTTTGTCTTGATGTTTTCTACTTTGTGATCAGTAGATTACATCTTGATCTGTGTTGAGTTGTACTGTTGTTATTCTGTCTTGATGTGTTTTGGGAAGTGATTCCCAAGTCCTTGTTGAGAGTGAAATAGAGTCTTTGTAGCTGATTCTCTCTATGGATTTTAACTGGGTATATACTGTATCCGTTTTGAAAATGATTTTGTATTATACTATCTAAATATGCTACTTAACGCGTATTGAATGGGTTACCAGCATTTCTCGCTGACGGGCGTCGTCCCCTTTCTTTATGTGCTTTACCGGTCCTGAGTACATGGGAGAGCGTTAGCCGTGATAGTTTAGATCCCCATGAACAGTATAATTAGTGTTTTGGCCTGTATGCCACAGTTGTTGAACATACTAGATGGATGGTTTTAGACTTTGCATGTGCGTTCACGTTGGGTGAACGTGGCAAACACTCTTTGGTTTCCCGGTTTTAAATTAGACTTCCGCTGTGTTTACGTTTTATGTTATATGTTAGTACCTTACTTGCGTTTAAGTTTTAAAATGGCATGAAAATTGAGGGTGTTACACCACTTTGTGATTCGTTAGGCTAATGTGATATGAATCTAGTCCAAGATTCAAAATAAGATGAGTATTGTCCCAAGAATTGCTCTCAATGTAAGATGGAGATGGATCGAAATACCTTAAACCCTCACGAGAAACCCTTTGTCTCGATCCTCAAAGACTTGGAAGAATCCCATTGTAGCTTCAAGTACCTCGATGATGCAATCTTCAATCAAACTAGAGTCGGATCTAGTTTCCTTCGATTCAAGAACGAGTCCACGAACCTAAATCTAAGGTTGAAGAAAGTAAGATTGATTCGAGTCCACGAATCAATTTGCTAGTCGAGTCCACGACTAGCCACTAATTGAGTCCACAATTAGCCATAAGGTTTCTTACACAAGTGTAAAGAAAAACTTAAGAATTTATAGAATTCAAGCCTCCCGAAATGATATTGCTGTGCCCTATTTATAGGTATAGGGGTAGCATCCTAAATACAATAGGAAAAAGAGTCCTAAACCTAATCTAGAAAACAAGTAAATCGAATCCTATTTAGAAAGGGTTTAAGGAATCCTTTCTAAATACTAACTAGTGTTTTCTCTTTAATTCCGACAATTTAAAATAATGATTGACCACAAATAATAAGCTGATTTGGCCTTGGATCTTGTGATGCCCAATTTGTACTCTAATGGATCTTCATTATGTTGGCCGCATCATTTGGACTTGGGCCTTGTGATTGCCCAATTGGTACTCTTGATGGATCTTCATTATGTTGGGCCGCATCATCCTCCCCTTTTTTGAAAATGATTCGACCTCGAATCTTGTAAGCATTGTCTTCGATCCATGATATCACTTGAAATGGGCCACTATAATACTTTTCCTCTATCGAATGGAAGCATTATTGGGCCTTCTTGTTTCTTCCACAATTATTCTTTAAGGATGTAGTTATGGGCCTTGTGATGTGCCCACTATAGACCCTTATTGGATTCCATGTGTACTGGTTCTTATTATTCTCCCCTTCTTGAAAAGGATTCGTCCTCGAATCCAAATCTTCAATGAAAGACAAATTAGCAAGCTCACTTTCTGTTTTATCACGCTCATGGAACTTTTTCTTGGGATGCTTGACGGAGTCGCTCAATCATCATCCTACAATCAACAAGTAAGGCAATTAAGTCTAATGACATATCATGGAAATTTAAACATTCTGGATGGTAATAATTCAACAAAATGAGATTATATTAAATTTGGCCCATCTTGTTTGTATTGTCAACAAGCACAAAATCTTTCCTCCTAGAGTTTAAGAAAATCAAACAGAAATTCATTGGAAATATCAAGTAATGATTTAGATGTATTATGGTGGTAAGTAGCACAATTCTGAACATAAGATTCTAATCTTTTTTCTTCTTTTGGCCAATGAAAATATCCATGCAAAACATCATCACTCTTTAGAAAATCAAAAATGTCCCTTATGTGAATAAACATTAAATCATTGCCAAAACAAAACAAAAAGTGTCAATCCCATTGATTTTGAACCAAACCCTTAAGAAAGTAGTATTTGGCATAAGAAGTTTTCAAATGTGCCTTATAACTTCCCAGTGATTCCTTATCTTCTATCAAATAAAGTTTTAGTAAAATCAAAATTAAGGAATCTTGAATGTATGGAGGCAAAAAATTTCTAACACATCTAGCAAGTACGTCATTAATAGAAACATGGCAAAGAAATCTAGAGAATATTAATGCATGCTTTTGGAATAAAAGTGAGTAGAAAGTGACTCCCCTTTCTTTCTCTTGCATACTATCGTTTTTAGTTACCGAGAGAGGATGCACTTTGACACCTTGGGCTGGTCTTTCCACTGTATCATTGATTGTGGTCCCTTTGTTTGGCTACAAACTGAGTTAGAGAATTGGAGTGGTGATTGTAATTCCAAACATGGAGGTTCCACTTTTATCTTATTGATTTCTTCCTTCTTTGAGGCTGGTTTGAGAGCTTGCGTCAATGTCAATTGAATTTCTTCTACTTGTTTAGGATACAAACGAGGCAAGACATATATAACTCCATTCATGTGAAACACATAAGTGTTCCCCATTCCATCAGTACTTATTTTTCTGTCAAAATGACATGGTCTACCTAAGAAGATATGAGCAACCTGCATTGGGATATTATCACACAAGATTTCATCAGAAGTAACTGTTAATAGATAAAGGAATAAGAGCCTGTTTGGTTACTCTAGCTTTTCCTTCATCAGTTAACCATTGCAAACAATAAGGATTTGGATGATTAAGCAAAGGTAACTGAAGAAATTTAACCATAGTTGCACTAGCCACATTTGTACACTTCTTGAATCTATTACCATAGCACAAGCATTCTCTCTAATTGACCCTTTACCACAAAATATATTTTTCTCTTTGAGACTCATCTCTTTTTAAAGGTGAACATTCAAAACGTCCTTAACAAAAAGATATGGCTAGACTCACTATCTTTTTTTTTTTTTTTTGAAAAAGACTAGACTCACTATCAGCATATTTAGAATAAAAATCTAAAGTTATGAAAGGTTTCTCCCTCAACATGTTCATGGTGGGGGTTTCAAAATGGACACATACATATCCTTAGATTCAATACAAGAAGTAAATTTTTCAGATGTGTGTTGTTATCTTAACTACCCTTTTGTTAGGCAATCACGAGCTATGTGGCCTCTCTCATTACATCTATAACAAATCAATTCTCTATCATGTTGAAGCCTCACTGCGTCACTTACCTTTTCCTTTACCTTTGTCTTGTGAATATTTCTTGGAGGAGGATGTTCATCACGCCTTTGAGGGGTGGAACAAGTGTTGTTCCATCTTGATGCACCATTGTTCGACTTGTACATTTTCAATCGCCTATTGAATATGTGACTCAGTATTCACAGTCAGCATACAAGCATCATACAAGGTGTAATATCTCATGAAAACTCATTCCCACATCGAATTTTCTATAGTTCAATTTTCCTATGTTCTAGATTTCGAGCATCAGCTAGTTTTTTTTGTCTGCTTTTTCATTATATAGTCTGTCTGTTTAGAAAATATTTTGTTTTGTTGTGGTAACTTCTATCACTGACTTTTTTTCATTGCACCGTTTTCCCTGCAATTTTTCTTTCAAGATCATTTTACAATATTATTAACTGATGTAGAGGTACCGAAGGTTGGTCGCATTATCTTCCTCACTTTTGAACCAGAGATTCAAAAGGGAATAAAATTAGCTAACTCTCTTTTATTTCTTGTTTTCTGCTTACCTTGAAGATAATGAATTTGATCCTCTTATACAAGATGTTATGCAACTAGGCCTAATTTTGTTAAGATCAGACTATTGCTTAGATATAAACAGAGTTTCAAATAGCATTCTCTTATTTTGTTCGTCATTCTAAGTTGTGTAATGTTTCGTAGTGGATTCTTTCTCACGCGTGGAAGTTAGGAAGGTTTCAAGTTCGATATTTGCCTAAACTCTGCCTGTACGCATGCTGGATTTCCTTTGACATCATAGGATCCACTTCTTCTTGCTGGTTGGCTTATGGTGCCGCTCATTCTTGTGTTGGTTGGTTTTTTCTACTGTGCTGTGAGCTTTTCTCCAATTCTTTTCTATATTGTTTGTATTAACTGCTATCTTTTGTTCTTATGATCTGTGGGTATAGGTTGGAACTTGTTCCAGTTCCATTCCTGTAATAGGAAAAAAAAATATCTAAAAAAAAAAAAGATGTGTGAGTAGTCACGTTAGTGGAAACCAAAAAAAGTTGCTCGCTCCCCTCACTATTCCCCAGCTCGCAGGTAAGAGGTGGAATTATATGGTTTGGGAGTGCACTACACACTCTTACAACACACACTCCATCGTGTATCTCTCAAGGTGGCAGATGTTCCACAAGACTTTTTTCCAAAAAGAAAAAATTCTAGTCTGGTACTCAAAATTGATATGGATTCAACCTCAAAGTTCAAAAGAAAAAGGAAACCAAAGAAAGAAAGTATAGTAGAAGAGATGCAAAACCAATATCAAAAGATAGAGACAATAGAATGTACGAGGGTTTCAAGTATACCACAACCAAATAGGAATCTATCAGAAACTCCTTCCAACCCCTAATAGCTTTTCCCTTCATTTTCCCTCAAGATTCTCCTACCAACCTTATTTCTTTCCCCCAACTTTATTCTTCTTCTTAATTTCTTTCTCTTTTTTGTTTTATTTTGAACTTTCTTGATTTTTTTTTTTGATTTTTTTTGATAAGTAACTCCATATAACTACTTTAAATATCAACAAAAAATTTGGACCAAGAGGATCCACACAACCCTTTCAAAAAACAGAATCAAAGAATTTCAAGAATCACCCAGAAAACAGAAACACTGCCATAAATTCGAAGATCAATATCTCAATGACCATAAAGGATTAGCAAGTGTATAATATATCAATAAGAACGCCCCAGAAGAGATATACAACGTATCAAAAAATTTCAGATTAAAAACTAACGCAGTGGAATCTAGAGATATAGGTTTATTCTTTGAAACTGGTCCCAGAACGGCTGAAATCTGGACAGGGTGTGAATTGCGATGTGGATCTGCGCGTAATTGGCCGCTTCGGATATAGTAAGGGGGTGAGATGAGATTATTTTCTTGACCCGAATTTGTGGTAATATGGTGCTTAGGAGGGTGAGTTGTCGTTGATATTGCATAGGTAAAAGGGAAAACTCTTTCGGGATAGGTTTCAATGAAACTAAAGAATATGATCAAGATCATGAAAATAATTAAGGAATGCAAAAGAAAATATAACGAATAAAACTAGGAACCAAAGAAACCAAATTTCTATGGTAATAAGATAAACCTGGGGCTCTTGAATACTAAATTGATATGAACCTAGTCCAAGGTTCAAATAAAGATGGAATATTGTCCCAAGATGCTCTCAATTAAAGATAGAAGATAGATCAAAATACCTTAAATCTCACGACAAACACATTAGTCCCCGAATCCTCAAACACTTTGAAGAATCCCATGTAGCTTCAAGTACTCGTGTTGCAATCTTAAATCAACTAGAGTCGGATCTAGTTTCCTTCGATTCAAGAACGAGTTCCAACGGAATCTAAATCTAAGGTTGAAGAAAGTAAGATTGTTCGAGTCCACGAATCAATTTGCTAATCGAGTCCACGACTAGCCACTAATTGAAGTTACAATTAGCCCAATAAAGTTTCTTACACAAGTGTAAAGAAAAACTTTAGAGTTTTATTTGAATTAAGCCTACCTGGAACTGATATGGAGTGCCCTATTTATAGGTTATAGGGGCAACTGATGGACAATTTTAATAATTCCTCGCAAGTACACGAGTCAATGTAGTGTACGTGCAAGCAAGGGTCGATCCCACAAAGGAATTGAATACAATGCAATTTAATAAACTTGAAATTTAAAACAATTATGTTAACCAATCTAAAGTGCTAAAAACGAAATCAAAGGATCACGATCAACCTAATGGCAAAAATAATATTGAAAGATTAAACTTAATTTGATTGGCAAATTTAAACAAATTAATACGGAAATGTCATGGTAAATTGAATCATGTTCTCAGGCATAATTAACTAGCAATGAATCATTAATAATCAATTAAATCATAACTTAATCTTCCAAACCTCACAAAGTAAATTAACAATTATAAAGAAATGATCCAAAAGTAAATTGAACAATTATAAAAGTAATAAAGAGAGTGATAATTGCCGTATTAAAATTGTTATGATGCTACTGCACCACAATCAACAATCAAAATTACTTAAACGAAATAAAGACGAGGTAGAAAACTAGAGAGAAGATATAAATAATATTTTGGATGTTACATTTTTACCCACCTTTAAAAACAAGCTTCGTCTCGAAGCTAAAAATGAGAGCTGAACCAAAGTAGGAGTAACTGAATATAAACTTTTCAAGAATGCACACTTGATTTTTTTTTTTTTTATTTTTTATTTTATTTTTTTATAAAGAGTTTGTCTTCAAGGAGGAAGAAAATAAGAGGTTTTTGAATTGAAACTAAAGAGTACAATTGGTTAAGAACAAATTCAAGGATTTTCAAGTCATGAATTTCGAGACTAGGCTTTTACCATTCATAGAATAATTTCAAGAAGATCACGGGAGAGAGATTCGAAAGAATAAACGGATTCCTGAACAGAGAAGTATTAATTTCACAAAAAGAGATGAAGGGTTTAAGTTAAATTCAATGAAAACATAAATCGAGAACAATGTTGAGATCATCAAGGTTACAACTTAGGGAATTAGGTGTCACCCTGTTCGGAATCATTTCGAGAGAAAACAAGAACAAAATTTGGTAATGATAAGGGAAAATTCCCCAACAGAAGAATATTTGATAATACGAAGGATAATGGGGGATTCCACTTAAAAAGGAAATAAGGAATCAATTCAACAAATGAATCTCAAAAAGACAAAAGGCAATAAAAGGATTTCCAATAGAAGAGTAACAACAAAGAATAGTCTAAAGGAAGTAGTTCAATATTTATGAATTTCAAGGAATATCAATAAGTATTTAATCTCAAAGCCAATAGGTTCAATACCGTGAAATTCCAAAGATACAAGAAAGAGATGATCTCAAAGCAATAGCTCATAATTTAAAAGCAAAGAAAGATACAATATATGGACATCTCAGACAATAGCTTAATATCAATAATTCCAAAATAGAATACAATAAAGATATAACTTCAAGGTAAATAGACCAATGCAATGATTCCAAGTACATAGCAAGATAAGGATTTCCAAGGATTCAAGTTAGATACAACGATGTGAATACAAAGGAATAACGGGTAGCAAATGCTCTCAAAAATAACCAAAGGATACAGGATATGGATTTCAATGATTATGACCATCAAGAAAATGAAATTCATAAGCGAACAATAGTTCAACAGAAGCAAAGGACTCATAAGACATCCGCAATAGACTGACTTGCCACCCAAAGATTGACTAACAATGCAGAAGATAGTTATATCTCAGAACCTCAATTTTTTCAAAAGAGGATACCAATCAATAATAAACAGGAATTCAATAGCACAAGAAAGGACTCATCTAATTCCCCAAAAAAAAATTACAAGAAGCTCAGAAGAAACAAAGACATATTTCAAAGATAATTCAACAACACAAGCTCGACGAATACCAGTAACATATTCATCATCACATAGGAGTAAAAATAGGTTTTATTGTACATGGAGTTACATAAATAGGTACACACCATCAAGGTTGCAATAGCCACACATCTAAACAAGCAAACCAAAACACATATATAAATACCAACATGCACAAGTAAACTCACAATCTCACCCGCGTTCCTAACAGAAGTTCAAAATCCTAAAGATGATAAAATAAACTTAGAGTCTCTTCTTAGTACTTATTCCTAAATCAAAGACTAATATTGTCGTTACTTAATCACCCCTAGGACTTCAACCTAGAGCTCTGACACTCAAACTGTAACACCCCAGATTTTGAGTAATAAACTAAAGAATTAAAGGAAAATGTTTCTCAAAAATATGCGGAAGCTAAACCAACAACACAGGGTGTTATGGCCACACTTGGGTTATTCTAAACCCAAATGCACAGGCTACAAAGTTTATCTACAATCCAAATACAAGGTTGAATAAACCGGATTACAACTAACTATAAAATAGTCCAGGTTCTAATCCATTCAACTATACCATAAGCAATTCTCGGATACAATTCTATTACAAGGCATACGAACTCTACACTGCGCTCTCAAAGCAAGCCACTAATTTCATCTCCTGAAAACAAAAGATTTAGGAAAAACACAAACAACAGAATTAGCATAAAAATGCTAAGTAAGCTCTACTCCGCCCTGTAAAATAAATACATTTAGTCAAGTGAATAATAGGTATATAACTAAAACAGTCAAAAATATTCTTCACTCACGCACCAAAATAGGTATTATATCCTTTCTCAAAAATAATTTTCCCAAAAGTAGGTTAGGCACCAACGCCATACACACTCTAGTCAGAAAAACACTACATTTCATACAAGTTAATAGAGATCCAAAATAATAATACTTGGCACTTCCCAAAATGGTATAACTAATACATAGTCATTCTTCTCATTTTCAAAATAAACATAAGTATAGAGGATTCGAAGTAAGCTTTCTCACATAATATTTACAATAATAATCATTTGTATAAACCATCATCTTCTCTCATAAGCATTTCCAAGATATACATAATATAGATATGGAGGAACCATAGCGACATATAGTTTTACTCATCAAGTGCCCATCTCAAGACAGAGATATTCTCAAATAATCAATTTTTTAGTATAGACTTTCTCATAAAACATTACATAAACAAATAATCATGGTAGGAGAGGAATTCAAATCATATTTCTCAAATCATTTTTGCCAGTATCACATATACATATGGAAGAATATCATACCATCAACTCCACGGAGATTTCAAAATAATTCATATAATATATATATACTATATATATTATATATAATATATATATATATATATATAATATATATATATATATATATACTGCTGTCGTTGTCGTCGCACCGCTGCTCCTTCACGGTTTCCTCCCGGCGAGAGTAGAGGGAGACAAGAAGAAGAGAAAGGGATCGGGTTGTTTGATGGGTTGAATCTCCTTCATTGTAGCAAGGAGAAGATGATTGGAGATGGTTGTTTTGCTGCCCATGGTGATGAAGAGGGGAAACGTCAGAGAGAGACTTAAGGGAGAAGAAGCGGTCTGCTAGTCAGGTTAGGGGAAAATGAACAAAGATATTTTTACTATTTATAGCTAGGGTTTGAGGGTATAATTGAAATGTAAAATTTTAAGGGTAGAAGATATGGGTTAGGGATTTAAAATTAGAGGTTCTGAACTATGAAATTGCCGTTGGGTTAGGGATGATTACGAATAAAATGGCTTCCCAAGTTCGTCCTCAGATAGATTTTGGGTCAAAATTTAGGGAATAAAATATTCCCTATTAGATAGGATTTTTTTTGAAACTAATATATAAATATATAAATATTTGTAGATTATTTTGAAATAAGAGTTTAAATATTTTATTTTTACACATTTTGGGTAAACCATTCGTAGGAATAAAAAAAAATAATGTTATTTTGAAGCTTTTATAAAATAGAAACTTTGAGGAAAATATTTTGGGTTGTTACAGACTATCTTGTTAGCCTTTACTTAGTAGTTGTACTCTTCTTAGCTGTTTTGCCGTTTGGTTGGTTGTTTGTAGTTGCTTTTGTGCTTCTTTGCTGTGCCTTGTTGTTTTGTTAACTTTAGTTGGTGTTTTGTGTTTGGTTGTCTAGATCTTAGTCGTTGGCTAGAAGTTGGTTGTTTGAAGATGAGAATAGTAGTTCCGTGGGTGCTCAAATTATCCGTTTTGTTAACTCTGTCAATCCTTGTTTTGAAATGCCTTCTTTCTTGCTTTGAAATTCTTGTGAATCCTTTTTGAGTTTTTGACCAAAAGTTTTGTTCTTGAACGCTCTTGTCACAATGTTGTTACTTTCACCGTTTGGCTTTTAATTGTCGTACCAGCCTTCGGGGACGAAGCTTCTTTGAAGGGGGAGAGGCTCTGATACCAATCCTGATGTGGATCTTTGTTGATGATTTCAAGATTCCGAATTCAACCAAAGATTCTCCGGATTGCCCGATCTTTTCTCACCAAAAACAGCAGGAACAACATTTACGGTTTTATGGGTGTTGGGGAGATGGAATTGGTTTGATGTAAGGGGTTTTGGTTATGAAGATTAAATTTTTGTGTTTTTCTATAAAATATTTCCGCCACACCTTGGTTTTAGGTGATAAGGAATGGATGACACTACAAGATTGGGTATTATCTTGATAAGCCTAAAAGAAATCTCCCAAATCAACATGAGAGAAAAAATGCCTTAGCATTTCTTTCAATTCAACTTCATTCCATCTCTATCTCCTAAAATTCTGATTGTGTAGGCCTTTAAATAGGCTAATACATAACTCTTATGGAGATCAAAAGACTACATTACAAGCATGAATGATATTCATTTCATCCTAGACATGTACCTAAATAAAATAAATAATCACAATGATAATATTAAATTATACTAAATTGAAGAATTTTATTTGCCATTAAATGATTGAGTTTGAGCTTCCATTTGAATCTCCCAATCAGCCACAAAAATTTGGGGCCATTTAGATTATTCCTCACGATTGTTTTTGGCAATTGCATGGATTAACCCCATTTGCAACCCGTCGCAATTTCTTACTTTTGAACTTTTAATTGTGACTTA
>VALG01006912.1:0-14246 GCA_009835305.1 Ipomoea purpurea
GGACCTGATCCAATGGACTTTCTTGGGTCCAGCTCTGCGAGATAAAACAATGGTATAACAAGGTCAAACAAGCAATTTTACAAACTCTATAACCCCGTATGTCATTATTCCAGGATGTGTGGCCATACCAGACCCGAATGCTACTACTTCTACAAGGATCAAAGAATCGAGAAGTTCAAGTCCAAGAACATCCGACCCTTTACAAAACAGATTTGAGTTAAAAAGACTGACTATATTTTCTTTGTCTCATTCCATTCAAAAAGTGCAGGAAGAGAAGAGAAGTGGTATTTCGACAGCGGGGTGTTCCCGTCACATGACAGGAAAATGCCAAATTTCTAAGTAACGTGAATGCAATAAAGGTGAAGTTACCTTTGGTTACAGAATTAAAGGCCAAGTCACGGGCATCGGCACACTAAATGTAGTTGGCCTACCTAAGCTAGAAAAAGTATTGCTAGTCAGTGGACTTCACGCAAATCTCATAAGTATAAGGGGGGTGTATTCAATCATGACTTTTGTAGAGTTTTAAAAACTTTTAAAATGATAGATTTTAATAAACTTTGATTGACTTTCATAGAGTTGTTCAAACTTTTTAAAACTTTATAAGACTCTATAAAAGTCAATATAAAAAATATTCATAGACTTTTTATCAACTTTTTATTTTAAAAGTCTACAGAAGTCATTGAAATTCTAAATTGAATACATCCTTACAAACTATCAATGATTTTGATTCTTATCATTTACAATTTTCTTACAAAACATTTATAATTTATAATATATCATAAAATTCTTTTATATATATAGTTCTTCACCCACATCAACATTCTCAACATTATTATTTTTATCCATAGTATGTTGAATTATATGCTAATTACTTTATATAATTATTAATAAAACATCAACAAAAAAACTATTTTCATTAGAAATTAATAACAATATTGAACAATAAAATTTATAATAAAAGACTTGATCAAATAAAAATTTAAAAATATAATTACAGTTGCATAAAATAAATAAAAAAATAATATTTAAAAATATAATTACAACTTGCATGTGGGCTAAAGTTTTAATTCTATTAAACTCAATTAAGAACCCTTATGAAATACTTTTCACAATTACTAAAGAGCCAGAAGAATCTAGTGACATAAAACTTGCATGTTGGCTAAAGTTTTACTCAAATAGATCCAACTGAAAATTATTTATGATGAAACCATTATCAAATGAGTTGAAGAATCAAATGACATAAAACTTGCCTGGTAGGCTAAGTTTTTTCAATAAGATTCATATAACCATTATGAAAAAAAAAAAAAAAAAAAAAAAAAAAAAACTTAAGAGATCATTTTCATTTCTTTAATCCTGGGGCAAATTAAGAAATATGATCTAAAGTTTACATCATATTATTAAACTTTGTGATAGAATTGGAAATTATTTACAAATAATCATAAAGTAATAAATTGTATTTATTTCTATCGTCACTGATAAAACTACTAAACTACATTCCGATACATAATTGCTTGTGGGCTAAATTATGACCGTAGTTTAGTATTTCATCCTGATTAATTATACAAATATAACGAAATTTCCTATGGGCTAAATTTCATCATATTACATACAATTAATCACAAATGATATGTTCAAAACTTTATGTGATCAAAATAACCGCTTAATATATAATTTTAACAAATTAAGGATGTTGTGGCTACTCCCAACCAAATTAAAATTATAAGATCACTAGACAATTATCAAATCATTGCCTAAACTTTATGTGATTAAAACTTAATAATCTTTTTTGAAAGGAACACTTAATAATATTAGGTAGCTGAATATGCTGTAGCTATTTCTTAATTAACCAAGATTGAAAACTTAAGAAACTTCAGTAAATTAAAGATGTTTTGGCTATTTTTTAATGAACCGAAATCAAATTACATTGGCAAGGAATACTTAAAATTTTGACAAACAGATTATACCAGATTGTGGGTGGAAAATCTAAATATACTCCAAAAGAAAGGCGTTAGAGACTAAGTCTCACTGAAAACCAATTCCTTAGATAGAGTATCAATTTAAGGAGACTAGTGGCACAAGATGTTCTTAAGTCATGGCCATTAAAACTAGTATGTCTCCCCGATTCATATATACTCATCAATGTATAACTATTTGGGGGTATGAACCTAAAACTGTAGGGTATACACCAGAAAACTGTATGGTTCACCTATGATTAAATCTTAAATGGTGAACTAAATTAACGGCTTAAACGTGCTTACCTTCAGGCACTACCAACACTAAAGTTTATGCATAAGTCCAACTTAAATAGGAACTCATATAATTTCATCCTAAATTTATGCATTGCTAAAGGCATAATAAAATTGCATAATTTAAAACAGAATATTATGCTTAGGACAAATATGCATAAAATTAAACATTAAACTCATATATTCCAAAAATTGCATAACTTAAAGGAAAATTTCCAATATGAGATTTCAAAGTATAAACTTAATATTCAAACACCAATGAGTTCAAACCAAAAGAAACCCAACATTCTGAATAATAATGTACTGAATATATACTTTAAAAATTTTTAAACTGTAAGCCCATGACAAAATGTTTTAATGCATAAAGATCAAATTTATGAGAAATAACTGAATTTACAAATTCATACAATATCAAACCAAAAAGATATGCTATCATCGTAAATCAAAATCTCACAAACTATAATTGCATAATTAAACTTAATATTATGCATTTAATATGATCGAATGCATAAAACAATCTAAAGAGTATGAACTAACTAAATGATATGAATTTAAAAACCAAATATTCATTTATTCATAATTAATCAAATATGGGCAATCATAATTCAAAGAACTAATTGAATTATGGAATTAATGACAATAGTCAATTGCCCAAAAAATATATATTTTCCAAAATTACTAATTTGATTCAAAAGCACTCTCTTAACCCAAGTAATAATAATATTATTATTAATGACAAATTTGCAAATAATCAAAATAGCAATAAATAGCCATAATAACATTATCACAGTAAGTAGGAGCTAAATATGAAAAAAAAAAAAAGAAGAAGTTAAAACCGTTAACATTTATAAACATTTTCGGATAAAATTTTGAAACTTAATAAAATTTGAAGTCTGAAAAACAATAATGTCAAGAAAATTATTTTCTGTACTGGAATATTATCACATAAATTTATTTTGGAAACAAGTTTAAGGTACATATCTGAATACCATAACAATATTAATGTTGTCACTAATTAATTATTAATAGCAATAAGTAAATTATAAGCACTATTAACATTAACAATAACGACAAACTAAATTATGGTAATGCGCCTTTAAATGTTTTCATTTTTCTAAAGATAAATATGTGACTAGTCCAAATTAGCGGTTAACTGTAACTGTAACTGTAACACAATTATCAATAACAACTATAAAAGATAATTAATGGCTAACCTTAATGATGCAAATCGCATCACCCCATTGCGCTAACAACGATGATGATCCACAAGAGAAGAAAGACTCTAAAATTCTCCCATCTTCACTGTCGCTGCCAGTAGCCTCGATGCAGCGTCCAATGGTACATTACAAAATTTATTGGTAGGACTTAATTACCAACATTAATAGTCATGTAAAATGATGTGGGTAATCATGCTAATGTACCAAATATAGCAGATTACCATAAAATGATAATTATTATGAAAAGTAATAAAATGAGATTAGTCCCTAAATTTAATAACAGTCATTAATAATGCCAATTAATAATATAATAACTACAATAAAGGCCAAACTATAATTAAAGGATGTCAAATAATAATTCAATTTACCACATAATAATTAACCATGACTATGAACAGATACTACAATGTAATAGAGCCAGTAACTTTCAAAAAAAATAATAATAATAACCATGACTATTATGATACTAAGGGAGACTGAAATTAAGGTAATAACCAAATTACCATTAAACAAACAATATACCAACTATATTGCTTTTGTCATAAAATTAAAGATTTAATATTATTATTAAGACCCCTGAAAAACTATTGATAGATTAAAAATTTAATCAACTTAAACAATAGTTATAGTTCTTAATGGCCAAAATAACAATTAAATCCTTAAATTCTTAATGTCTCTAAACAGGCTAAGACAATAATTATAGCACTTAATCACTCAAATTAGGCTCATAAACCTCAATGACCAAGTGAATTATAACATGGATGGAAAAATAGTCTAATACTGAAATAGACTCAAAACTTAATATTATTACTAATGATGAATACCAAAACATCGTAGTTAGTAATAATTAAAACTAAATAAACATGTTATAATCAAAAGGAGCTATAATTATTATTTAAGGGAAAATGACACTTTTTCCCCCTAAGTTATATACTTATAGCCTTTTTCCCCCAATTATTTATGTAAGCACATTAGCCACCTCAATTATTTTAAAAGTGGTCGTTTTCCCCCTGATATATTAAATTGACATTTCTACCCTTAGATTAAACATTTTATTTATTTTACTTCTCCAATAAATTATTGATTATTATGTATGTGTAGCGATGACCACGGTTTGGGCTGACTGGACACTATTGGATTAATATAATAGAATTAAAAGTTTCGGTTATGATTCAGATCTAAAACCCAATATTTGGATTTCTATTTATTAAATTTATGAATCAAAAAAATTTGACCGTGAACCAGTGGTTCCGAATCCGTTCGCGATTTTAAACCGTCTTATTTTTAAAATTTTATTTTTATTTTAAAATAGTCTAAATTCAAAAAAAAAATGTATTTTATTTTTCAGTTCGGAACATGAACCGTCTTCCGGTTCGCGATTTTTAATAAACTCTAAATATCGCGTTTGATTCTAAATTGTAATTGGAATTTTTGTTTGGTTGCTTAATCTTTGGTTTGAACAAGTTATAATAATAATTTGTTAGAAGAAAAATAAATGAAATATTTATTAAATATTTATTTTAAGGGTTAAATATTCATTTAACATTTCAGGGGGGAAAAGAGTCACTTAAATAATTCAGGGGGAAAGTGCTATAAGTATATAACTTAGGGGAAAAGTGTCATTTTCCCATTATTAAATATCAATCAAAATGGTGGGATACATACTTTAATGACTCAAGATAGGTCTCAATAGCTTATTCAAAATAGGTTCTAAAGTCACAGAGACACATAAAACAAAAATATATGTCCAAAATTAAGGGGAAACCAAAACAAGCTACCTTTAATAGGCCCCGTAATATGACTAAAATTGGCCTAAGGATCCAAAATTGAATGATATTTAAAAAAAAATTTATGAGTTAATAATATGCTAAATCCAACCTTAATGCATGCTTTTATAATATATATAATATACCAATAATTTTATGAATATACGTAGCATGCTTGGATTTGATATTATTATATTATTAAACACATATATCCTAAATAAATTGCAATACTTCAGACAATTTAATATAAACCTCAATATTAAATTAAAATTTAAAACCAGGACTATGTGGTCTAATGGTATCCGGGTTGACCTTCATTTGGAAGTTTGTGAGTTCGAGCCTCAGTGGAGGCGTTATTGGCTCTTTGTGTTTCAGTAGGTTGAGAGAAGTATATGAACAGATACTACAATGTAATAGAGCTAGTAGCATTCAAAAATCAAAATTTAAACCTTAATATCTGCCCAAAACTGAATGATAATTTATAATAACTGAAAGTGGAATTAATTTGTTCAATTGATTAGAAAAAATTCAAATATGATGATGAAAAAATCTAAAGCAAGCCAATCAAACCAAATAGGCCCAAGTTTTTTTTTAATAGATTCAGGTCTGGCCGAATGGGCCAGACCCAACCCATACAGTAATCCATCATCATCTTCTTCTAACCAAACCTAGCCCAACACCAACAGACAATCCAGCAGTCACCAACAATTACATATCCTACACCAGGCGCACATAGCACTGTGCGCCGCGCCTCCCAAAACGACGTCGTTTTTGAGGTCGTGTTGGGAGGCGCGTAGGAAGTTGCTGAGATTATGTGTATTCGTTCACAACGTTATGTTTATTCGTTCACAACGTTATGTGTATTAGTTCATACAGTTATGTGTATTTTTTATACAATTATGTACATTGTTTTTATACAATTATGTACATCCGAATCAGAAAATTTGTGTGTATTTATGTTAAGAGTTGATGTGTATTATGTTAAAGTTTATGTTTATTATGTATTATGTTAGATTATGTTATTTTCTTTTAAAAAAATATTTGTTATATTTGTTATAATTCATGTGTTATTATGTTATTTTATGTATTCATGTGCTTATGTGTATTCTTGAACAACGGGTTTTTTTTTTTTTTAAGAAAAACCTACTGCCATTCACTGGGGCGGGAAATTTAAAAAAAAAAATAATAATTAAAACGACGTCGTTTTGCATCTGGGCACATAGTGCAATGTACGCCGTGGTGTAGGATATAAATTGCCGACATTTTAGCGTCGTCCGCTGTCCGAAGCTACAAGGAGACGCGACAGCGAAAACCAGGGCCGCCTGAAGAAGGGGAGCAACAGCAGCAGCGAGCAGGGAAGTGATGTCTGCATAGTTAAAAGCAGGTATGTGATTTCTCTTTACAGATTCATGTATGTAATCTATACAATTTAAGAGTGTCAATTTGAAGCACATTGTACTGTAGTAAACAAATTAAGGTTCATGTAATAAGGATTGTCATCTTTCTCCTGCAATATGTGGAAGCAATGATGCCATTTTTAGCTTCACTGGAGAATCGAACAAGGAAAAAACCTTTTTACCTCTTAACTTAATGTCTATATAACTCTTAATTAACGGAAAGACCAATGGTGGAACACTTCTGATAGTCAGGAGTTTATTTTGTCCAAATTGAAAGATGAAGATCAAATTTGTAAAATCACAATAGTCTTATGGTAAGGGAAGGAAGGATGAAGGAAAAAGGATTAGGGCTAGTTTTCGGGAAGAAAACGGAGGATTTTTTATTTGCTTTGGAGTTGACCATTTTGTCCTTAAAATTATGAAAGTCGACACAATTTTCGGCCAATTTGGCCGGAAGGACGATAATTGATTAAAAAATTTAGTTAGGTATCAAATTTAAAAAATTAAAGTTGTGTGCACCAAAATTAATAGGACTCCATAAGTCGTGGGACTAAAAAGTGATATTAATTCCAATCGTTTTACCGTGCACCAGGGCGCACATAGTAATGTGCGCCCCACGCCTCTCAAAACTGACGTTGTTTTGGTAAGTTCTGCATTTTCAGGTATAAAATTCTGTGCATTCTATTATACAATTTTGTACATTGGAAACATGGGAATTTCCAGTTATAAAATTCTGTATATTTCAGGTATAAAATTCTGTACAGTCTATTATATAATTCTGTACATTCGAAACATGAGAAATTTTTAGTTATAAAATTCTATGTTTTCAAGTATAAAATTCTGTGTATTCTATTATACAATTTTATACATTCGAAAGATGATTTTTTTTAAGAAGTTAAACAACAGACATGCGAAAAGGTACAAAACGACGTCGTCTTGAGCTAGGTCGCACATTGCATTGTGCGCCATAGTGCACCGTATAATTTGCCCATTAATTCTATATATACAAATATTACATTGAACCATTGGACCAATCCAATACTGCCAGCCCAAGCCATACATGATGTACCATAACCCAATCCAAAATTAAATTTTTTTTTTTGTTTCTTTGAAACCCGTACCTTACCCTAAAACCCTAAATCCCCCTCAAATCAGCTAATCATTCTAGTCTCCAGAATCCAAATTTATCTCCGTCTTGCCTTCTCCACAGGCCACAGCCAACGCGGCAAACACCCGAGTTGTCCGACGATCTCCGTTCTGGGCTTCTGCTTCTCCGACCCCCTCTCCTCCTCTCGGCTCTCACCTCACCTCAGCCTCGCCAGCTCGCGCCAGTCAGTCATCTACTGACTACTGCTCGCCGCGTTAGTAAGCCATCTCACCTCAGCCTCACGCCCTCACTTAAGTATTGTTTAATTAAGTATTTAATTAGTCTTTATCAAGCTTAAAAATAGTTAGAGAAGGCATAAATGTCTGCATTGTTGTTTGTTGTTGTTATTGTTTTAAAACCAATTTGCATGTGAACTAACAGTCAATTACTCAACTAAAATAGGGTCAGATTATATATTTATTTAATTAGATATATATTTAACCTCTTTTAAAACACAATATAATTAACGGTGTGTTATACTGCATGTGCATAATTCATGTTGTAATTATAGTTGTTTGTGCCACCGTGTGCTTCCAGGGCTCCAGGCAGTGTGATTTAACACTTTGACATGATTTTTTTTTTTTTTTTTTGGCACTGGGTGTTCCAGGCAGTGTGTTTACCACTTTGTACTGTTATTACTAATTTACAATGTTAAGACTCTGGCAGTTTGGCATTGACATTGTGAATTTGACTTTGTAAGTTTGTAGTTTGGATTTGTATTAGTATTTTAGTATCTGTTTGTGACTTTGGCAGTTTGCATGTGATTTGGTATTTGGTACTTGGATTTTCCATGTCAATTTTTCTGTGAGTAATAAGATATAAAGTTTCCAAAAGTTTAGAATGATTCTATGAAAGTTAATAAAAGTTTATTAAAATCTATAATTTTAAATGTTTTGAAGAGTATACAAAGGCAATTTTGAAATTGCATCTACTTTTTCTTATTAAACCCTTCTCTTCCTCTTCTTTCAGGGTTTTATAGACAAACAGAGAGGACTTCTTCACTCGAATCTGGAAAATCGATGAGTTTAATCGCCGGTTCATACGAGCGTTTCATATGGGGGTTCAAACTGAAAATCTCCCAAGGACCTTCAAAGCTTTGATCTAATTCCCCTCTTCTCCTTCCCTTCCCACCTCTCCACCATCAAATGTGCCGACGTTTCCGGCTCTGCCGCGTCTCTGGTGGCTCCGATGACCCCATTAAAATCTATGACCTCTCCCACTTGCTCCGAAATCGGCTCCTCCACGGATCTGCACCATCAATTCCTCGCATTCTACACCCTCCATCCTCTCCTTCCCGCGCAACCTAAATTCCGCTGCTGACAATGGCTCAATCTCCATCTACGACGCCGATCCCTTTGTTCACCTTCAAAACTGTGAAAGTCCACCGAAAAGGCGTCAATTCCCTTTCTATCCACCCCTCAGGGCGGCTGGCGTTGTCGGTGAGCCGAGATGGATGCTTAGCTATGGTTAATTTGGTTAGAGGGAGGAGGAAGTTTTTAACTGTAGGTTGGAGCAAAGAAGCCTCTATCGTGAGAATTTAACGAAACTGGCAACCACATTCTACTGGTTATGGATGAAAAAGTTTCAGTACATGAGTCTGAGGATGCCAAGAATAGTTTTGGAATTCAATAATGCGAAGCGAGTTCTCTGTGCTGCCTAAGGAAAGGGTGAGTTATGCAATGTGTTTGTCATATCTAGGAATTTTAATGTCTTGCTTTTATATTTATAGCATGTGTGAGTGTGGAGTGTAAAGCTTTCGATTCAATAGCTTGCTTTGAATTTTATATAAACAATTTAATTGCTGCTTGCTGAATTTCATTTTGTTCTAAGAACATATTGCTTGTATTAGTAGAAGTTACAAATTTCGAAGGTGAGTTATTAAGGTGTATGGAAATTCCTATTACAATGTTTCATATGCTGTAAAATCCATGTAACTGAGTTCAAAATTCTAGTCATGCACAAACCTGTTTAATCAAAATTAGGAAATACTAGTTCTATATTTTAAGGTTCACTTCTTCAGATTCTGATTGTTTGTTCTATTTAAATGCTAAAACCAGATTCCTAAGCTATTTCTCTCCTTTCTTCTTCCCTCATGATATTTCAATATGTTTTTGAAACTGAACTAATATTTCGCAGGGTGGTATATTGTTTTTACTGGAGGAGAGGACAGGAATATTACGGGCATGGGACACAAAAAGTGGAAAGTGGCATACAACATTGATGATGCACATTCAGCCCGTGTTAAAGGAATTGTTGTACTCTCCGAAAATGATGATTCCACTGCTGAAGAGTTTCCATATTTAGTAGCATCTGCATCATCCAGATGGCAACATACGTGTCTGGGATCTTCGCATGGCAGGGAAGGAGAAATTAAATCCACTGGCAGTGGCCAATACGAAATCCAGGCTGACTTTGTCTAGCTGGATCATCCATCAAATGTGAGTTTAAAAAGGAATTACTTTCTATTTCATCTTTGTTATTAGCAATTTATATCACATCGATTCTTGGTTGGTTGTTTACTTCGATTCTTGGTTGGTTGTTTACTTTGATTTCTGTTAGTGAAAGAAACTGCTTTAAGTTATTGGTTATTTTCGAACTGCATGGATATATGGACACTTTATTCTAGGTCATCCACAGTTTTAAATTATGAGAACTTCAAAGTTTGTAGAAAATTTTAAAATTGATTAGAGGATTTTTATGCAAGGAAGACACCAACATATGAACTTTCAGTTGCTATTGCTTTGTTTATTATGGCTGTTGCATGTCCTTTACCATCAACAGTCCTCTGCATTTTATTCATTGATTCTGATGGCTTGTTGACATCTCTCTATTCCATAGTTATCTAAGCAATTGCAGTAGTGAAATAGTGGGTTATCATATCTAGCTAGTCTGTTTGTAAGTGTAATACATACATAGGTGTGAAGCATATAGGACTGCAGTAATTTTTTTTCAAATAAAATTGCTATCACTTCATTTCTTACAATTTTCCCTCTTCTTCATCTTCAGCTATGCGAAGACCTCAGATGGGAATTCTGCTTCAAATGAACAAGAGACGGAGCAGCAGAGTGATACTCTCAAACTCAGACCAAACACTTGCTGAGAATGCTTGATTGAATTGCACAATTGGCTCTCTCCGTCTCTTCTTCGTACTTGTGTAATCCCTGCCTGTTTTTTGTCGAAGCATTACACCAGATTTTGTTATTTGTGTAGGCTGTCTTCGTATTTTAAATATATACATGTATGGTATGTAGTTTTGCAGCCAGCTATTACAAGCTTTCTTCTAGTATTCATTCTCCCCCTCTGCTTCAGATCCAATCCGTATCTTCTTGTGGGAGTTAAACTTAGAGATTACAATTGAATGTTTTACAGATTCTGATCCTAAGTGGGATAAGAATTGTTCAATACTTGAGTATATAAATTTGTTGTGAAGAAGGGCATGAAAACCCGTACAAATATACTGCAACATACATCATATTGGATGTCATTTTGCCTGTATTTGGATAAAACAATAGTTGTCAAAGGAAACCGGGGAAATCTCGGACCTTACCAACTGGAATAATCTCTTTCATTCGTGCTATTCTCATGGTAAATTGTTTGTTTCTGTTGTTTGCATGGCATTATTATGTGTAGTTGTTGATGCAAGACGTAAAACGTCATGAAACGAAGACGGGAAGAAGATAAAATGATGAGGCTTTGGTGGGAAGTTTAGGCCATTTGGAATTTGCCTTACAAAATGGTCTCCAGTTTTAGGCCTGTTGGGGCTTCTGAAGATAATGCATTAACTCATCCTTCCTCATCATCCTAATAGGTTTTCCATGCCACAAAGAGTTGTTGCTTTTTCTTAATCTTGTTTGAACAGATCGAATTGTTGGTTATTAGTTGTTGTGAGAGAAATGTGAATAGAATTAAAGAAGATGCATTGAAGGGAGGAAAAGAGAAAAAGTTGGGTTTTATAGAGGCTTACGGGTGGGCGTGATCCAAAAAGAAGGAAAAGCTTTGGAGCTTTGGAGTTTCATCATATCGAGAACTATATTAAAAATCGGGTGGAAATCGTGTGAGACAAGTGGTTGGTACTAAGTTTTTTTTAATCTTTAATTTTTATAAAAAAAATAATGGGAAAAAGGACAAATAAGGGGCCATTTACTATTTGGGAGATACGCAGACCAACAGTTTGTGATGAATTAGGATGTTATGTGTATTTTTTTAATTTTTTAGTTTTTCATTATTATCTTATAATAATAATCGATAATAATAATAATAATAATATAATATAATAACTATAATAATAATAATAAATACATTATTATTATTATTATTATTATTATTATTATTTTATTATATATTATTATTATTATTATTTTCAAATATGTGCTACCGATTGAAATAGATTTGTTATAATATTTTAGAATATTTGGATCGGATATACAATTATATAAATTATCACATTGAATATTATATAGTGCAATTGATGAAATGATTGAACAGATTATTTTTCTGATGTAATCCTTTGCTTGGTTTCGATTTGAACAATGGAAATGTCCAATGATTTATCTCAAATATTTTCATGAATATATTATTAATATTATGAATACCATGAATTGTTCCAATGGTTACTGTATTGAACTCCTGAAGTGGTGTCTTATAAGTGCATAAACATTAACTGTAAATATTAGAATAAATGTGACAGTAGTCTAGTGACTCATTTACTTCAATTCACTGGAAATAAAAGATAAAACTTCATGTTGTAATCTTTTTTATAATATGTGATAATCTATCAACCTGATAGTAACATACAAAAGAATGTAATAACTTAAACCAAAGACTTGGATGGAGGTATGAATTCCATTGAATACCAAATGACATATACAAATTGGAAACATGCTAAAAATTAAAATTCAATGGAATAAGGGTCAAAGAGGCCATCGAACTGCACCAATAATGCAATTAGGCCATCGAACTTTAAAAAGTTACAATTGGGTCCCTGAACTAACCAATTCTATTCAATTAGTCTAATTTATAGATTTTTCAAGTCATTAGCAGGTCACCTATTTTCAAATATTTTTTTTAAAATTATTAATTAAAATAAATATTTAATATTATAATTAACAAAAAAAAAAAAAAAAAAAAAGATCGCCGGAGACGAAGATTCTTCGTCTTTGGCTGGAGACGAAGAAAGTTATCTTCGTCTCCATAGCCGGAGACGAAGAAGTTATCTTCGTCTCCAGCCATGAAGACGAAAGATAACTTCTTCATCTCTGGCCCGGAGACGAAGGAACCTTTTTCGTCTCCGGCCAGAGATGAAGACGTTAACTCCGTCTCCATGGCCGGAGACCGGCAGAGACTCCTCCTCCTCCTCCTCCTCCTCCTCCTTATTTTAAATAATAAAATTGTAAAATATTTTAAAATTAGGGATGACCTGCTAACAACCTGAAAAATTTACAAATTGGACTAATTGAATAGAATTGGTTAGTTCGGGGACTTAATTGTAGCTTTTTAAAGTTCGATGGCCTAATTGCATTATTGGGTACGGTTCGATGACCTATTTGACCCTTATTCCAAATTCAAATTCTAAAGCAAATCATTGAGCTTGTGATATATGGTTCTAAAATAAGTCTATAAATGTCATATAATAGGTTTTCTGCCTTAATTAACACCAATTGTTTAATATTGTTGGATCCATTTATATATCATTAATTTAATTATTTGTTACTCAATTATTGGCAAAATCTTGAGCTACACTCATATATTGTTATTCAGTAAGTATAACAATATATTGTTGCCAAGTACGGCGTGAAGTTAAAATGGAGATTTTGTTTTTAATAATAGTATTTGATTGATTATATTAAGAATAAAATAATGACCTGTAATTTTATTCTAAATTATTAATAATCTATTTGTTTGTTTGTTTTTTTTTTTTTTACAAAATCTTTCTTATATTCATATTCATTATATTAATAGTAGAATAACGCGTAGAAATAATTTTAGAACATTATGACTTCTCGAATTACAGATTTTTTTTCATTTTTCCTCATAACCTTATTATTATTAAGTGTTCGGGCGTGAAGTTAAAAATGTAGATTTTGTTTTTAATAATAGTATAGAAGTATAGATTATTAATAACCGATCCTATTCCTTTTCCTTTATTTTTTACTTTTTGATAAAATCTTCCTTATATTCATATTCATTAGATTAATAGTAAAATAACGTGTAGAAATAAATTTAGAATATTATGACTTCTCGAATTGCGGATTCTTTCCATATTTTTTTTTTACTGCTAACCTTATTATTATTAAGTGTTTTAGTGTGAAGTTAAAAAAAAGAGGATTTCGTATTTCATATAGTATTGATTGATTAGATTAATAGTAAAATAACACCTTGTAATTTTAATCAAAATTATTATTCTTTTTCTTTTTTTCTTTTGCAAAAATCTTAATTATATTCATATTCATAGATTAATAGTAAATAACACGTAG